>JASDQU010738698.1:246895-266897 GCA_032191745.1 Picea mariana
CCTAATCCCCCCTTACCTCCTCTCCATGCAGACCTGCAAACCTACTCTCTTCTCCTCCCTCGCCTCACATCCCTCACTCTGCATTTGCATTCCCTCCCCTCTCTCTCCTCCCTCATGACTTTCCTCCCCACCTCTTGTCCACTTCTTCCTTCCCTTAACCAATTTATCCTAAGTTTCTTGCACTATATCCTTAACTAATGAGATGTTTCCACTTGGAAGCAAGATATTGGTGACATATGGTAGTGAACTACTCACAATACATGGAAGCTAACTACTAGTGACATATGGCAACTCTGGAACCAATCAGGTGATGACACGTGGCGACAAATGGGAGAGTGACATGTGGCAACCAATTAGGTGGTGACATGTGGTGGTTTGTGGTATCCTATCATACAACGACACATGGAAGTTGATTCATCACTGATTCATCACCATTGGGAATTGACTTGGAAAACGTGGATGATGATTGGGTGACTAAAATATTTAATTATTCATTAATTTTATAAGGGGTCGAGTTCAAGTCTCCATTCTCTCCTTAACTCACATTAAGTGTATGATACACTTTTTAATATATACATTAAAACTATAAAAGACTCCCATGCATGTGGGATATCTATTTTCAAACAAAAGTCGAAATTTGGAAAGAAGAGGGCAAAATGAAATTAAGGGCTTACATTGCCCTGTGAAAGCTGATCGGCGACTGTTGAGTCTTGTTGTTTTAGAGGCCATAACTTGAGATCCGAGAGTCGTATTTGGGAAAATATTACCTCGTTGGAAAGTTAATTCGAAGAGAAAGATAATGGAATAGGTTTCAAGGGCTGAAAGTGGTCATGATGCTCTCAGAAATTTAAAGAATAGTCAGTTTGATTTTTATGATTTGATGATAGATCTACTTGGAACCTCAACTTCCCGAGGTCATATCTTGAGATAGAGAACTCCAAATTGTACTCAGGAGGACTCATTGGAAAGATGAGATAATGACGATTTCATATGGAATGTTTCCCATAGCTGAAAGGGAAAATATCTTACTCAAAAAATTAAAACACAGTCCTCTTTTGTTAAAGGCAATGAAATTGGAGGCACAAATTTCAATGAAATAAAGTCATTAATGAGAAATCAATCAAGCATTAATTAAAAGTGGTTTACTCCAAAAAGGAATCATGGAAAGTTCTAGAAATGAAAACACTAACTACTTCAAGAACATTGAAAGCATATTTTAAAGGGTCAAGACAAGGCACTATCAAGAGGTTGGCATTCATAAGTTTCTACAGTGGTAAAGAGTCTGCAAGAAGCAAATTTCTATCTCTCCAAGATTCGGTGGACTGACCTGCTAAAACTTGTCTCTCTACATCTTCTTCTTTTCCGTTTCTTTCCATCAAATATTCCATGAATGTATTGAGAACATGAAGATTTGGGTCTGAGCAGTTATTTCTTTGAAATCTTCAGTCATCTTGTAACGTTTCAGGTCCAAAGGAGCACAATCCATGCCTGCAAAAAGAAAATGCAATTCATTTTAGTTCATGTAATAGTCATTGAGACCTTCTTGAAGTTGTTTCAGTTCTCTAAGTTTCTAACATTATTGAATTTATCATATTGGGGTATTTTTATAAATTTCTCCTGCAAAGAATTACTTGGGGCACTACATTAGTGATTTCTCAGACTTGAGTTGAAAGCATGTGATTTCAACTGTATGGCCTATCAAAATCATTTTTGGTTGTAATGAGATTATCATTTAAATTTTTTTGAAGACCTTTTCATTTCTTCATATTGTAAAAGTCATAGAATATTCCGAGTTCAGTTTATCTTATCAAAAAGAAAGAATATTTGTTTAAGGGAGACTCCAAAACCTTGTAGACACAAATATTTGTTTGCACATTTTATCTTATCTTTTCTTTAAATGATCTGAAGCATATTTGTATAACTGTATATAAGGGTTGTACACTTGTATATATAATATTTCTTGGAAGATCTCTTGGGGTTTTCTCTTTAGCATTCACCCTTTACATTCATTGCAAAACCATACAAAGAATCTTCCAATCTTTCAGCCAAAGAGGAGTACCACCTCTATAAAAACGTGTGGGGATTCATATCCTCGTGAGGTTGTTGTTTGAATCTTGACCAATTTGAACATCAACAGAAGGTTCACTAAAAAATAAAGTGGGTTGGAGTTAATACCCATGAATAATCCCCCCTCCCTTGGACCCCTCTCTTAGAAATTTCTCCCTCTTGTGGAAACTTAGCTCCCAATTACTTTGTCTGTGTCCACCCGCAGTCGACGTCACATTTATTTTATTTTTATGATACACGTTGTTTATATATTACATTTTTAGGCCCACGGTCGCACATCATATTTAATTACACATCGCCAAAATGAGGATTAAAAATGGGGATGTTACATTCCCCTCCCCCTACAAATTGCACCGTCCTCGATGCACAACACCATATTGACATACATATACAAAATTTACATCATAATACTTCATACTTTTGCAAGCTCACAACTCCTGCAACAATTCCAACCATCAATCTCTCATTCCCTACAACCTGTGCAACCCAAGGAAGTTTACCCCCTTCTCTGTGTCACAATCCCTCGAACTATACCACTTCTGTTCCAGGGCTCCAACACAGATCAGAAATGAACTCTCTGATATGTGGCTCCAGGAACTCCAGCTGCCAAAATGGAGCCTTACACACTTATATACAAATGTACATTGAGTTTTCTTCAAAATTTGCAAAAAATTGTGGGTACTCCTCCTGCATGGTCTTCTCATGCTCCCATGTGACATCTTCAGGACCATAGCATGTCCATTTTACCTTTACTAGATCGATGTCTTTGTTCTGGAGCACTTTGACCTTCTAGTCTAAGATGCGCATTGGTTCCACCTGAAAGTCCTCTCCATGCTCCACCTAGATCACAGTTTAATCAATCATGTGGTTAGGATCATGCACATATCTTTCCAATAAAGACACATGAAACACATCATGAATTCTCATGGATGAAATCAATACAAGCATGTGTGCAACTTATCATATCTTCTCTAAAACTTCAAATGCCCACAGTTTCTTTCTACAAACTTTGGGCAACTTCCTAATCTTAGCGAGCTCCTTTTATCCTTTACTTTTAAAAACACGTGCTCACCCACTTTAAATTCCCTATATGTCCCATTTTTATCTTCATAACTCTTTTTCCTATCTTTTGCAACCTTTAAATTCTTCCTGATATTTACCATCCGCTCTTCCATTTCCCTTAGAAATTCTAGCCCAATAATTGTTCCGCCTACTAGGTTATCCCAATTTACTGGCGTGTTACATTTCGTTCCATACAAAACTTCAAATTGTTTCATCTTCAATGATCCCCGATACCCATTGTTGTAGGAAAATTCAACTAGATGAAGGTAGTCTTCCCACTTGGAAGGCTTGTCCATTACATACATCCTCAACATGTCTTCAATTATGTGGTTGGTCCTCTCTGTCTACCCATCTGACTCTGGGTGACACGTTGTACTGAAATTCAAATTAATCCCAAATTCCTTAAACAACCCCTTCCAGAAGTCGGAAGTGAACTTGGGATTTTTTTCTGACACTATTTCCTTAGGCACACCATGTAGATTAGCAACTTCCTTCATGTAAATCTATGCAATGTTGGTTGCTTTGTGAGTTGTTTTCACCGGTATAGAATGTGCATCCTTCGTAAGCTTGTCCATCACTACCATGATGAAATCATGTTTCCTTGTTGGTCTTGGCAACTTGGTGATAAAATCTATTGTAACTACCTCCCATTTCCATTCAAAAATGGGAAATGGCTGTAACAACCTTGTTGGATGCTTGTGTTCAGTCTTCACTTTCTAACATTCCATGCACCTGGCTATGTAATCAACCACACATTTCTTCATTCTAGGCCATAAATATTGGCTTCTTACTACTATAACTGTCTTCTGGTATCCTAAATGACCAACATATGGTACATTGTGCATCTCCTTCAACACTAAATTTCTCAAATCCTAAGTGTTAGGATTATAAACTTTGTCCTTGAACAATAGGATTCCATCCTCTCCCAGCCTATAGTCATTAAACTTTAGCGATACATTTTCCTGTTGCAATCCCTCTGTAACTTGTGCATAATGTTGATACGATGTTACTGCTTCCAATTTTTTTCTTTTTAAATCTAAAAAATACATGAAAATGGATGCATAACACATTTCATGCACCCTCCTAATGAGTCCATCATCCACTTTATTCTCCTTACGCTTGATGTGCTTGATGTCAAAGTCACATTCATTGAGAAATTCCACCCATATAGTATGTCTGGCATCTAGTGTTGGCTACTCAAATAAGTGCTTCAGACCGCCATGATTTGTCTCCAGCTCAAACTTTCTACCCATTAGATAATGTCTTCGCATTTTTAAGGCATGAACTATGGTTTCCAACTATAAGTTATGGGTAGCATAATTTCTTTCATGATCCTTAATCTCCCTTGACTCATAACATATGACATGTCCATTCCGCGTAAGGACTCCCCCAAGCCTTTCCTTGCATGCATCTGTGCACACAACAAAATCTTCATATGGATCTACAATTTTAGAATAGGTGCACTGGTCAATAATTCCTTTAAGTGATAGAAACTCTCCTCACACTTAGCAATCCATTCAAACTTTGTTCCCTTCTTTTGCAACAAAATGATTGGATTTGCAACTTTGGAGAAACCTTCAACAAATATCCTATAATATCCAACTAATCCCATAAAGGATATCACTTCTGAAACATTCTTTGGCATTGACCAACTTTTGATTACTTCAATCTTCTCAAGGTCCACTTTTATTCCCTTCTATGAGATGATGTGTCCCAAATAATGGATTTGCCTTTGATAGAAAGTAAACTTGCTTAATTTGGCATACAATTCATGGTTTGTCAACACCTGTAGAACCACCCTCAAATGTTACTCATGCTCCTCCTCTATCTCATAGTATATAAGAATATCATCCAAGAAGACAGTAAAACATTTGTCTAGGTAATCCCTGAACACTCCATTCATTAGACACATAAAAGTAGTTGGTGCATTTGTCAAGCCAAATGGCACCACCAAAAATTCATAATGGTCATACCGTGTCCTGAATGTTGTCTTGCTAGTGTCTTCTTCTTTAATTCTCACCTTATGGTTTCCCAACCTCAAGTTGATCTTGGAAAATATCCTTTCTCCTTTCAGTTGATGAAAAATATCATCGATCCGCGGTAGAGGGTACATGTTCTTTACCATAACCTTATTGAGTTGTCTAAAGTCAATACACAACCTCATAATTCCATCCTTTTTCTTCTCAAAGAGCACTAGGGCACCCCAAGGCGAGACACTAGCGCACACCTTCTTCAACAATTCTTCTAGTTGCATCTGCAACTCTTTCAGCTCTAGTGTGCTCATTCTATAAGGAGTTTTGGACACTGAGGCAACTCTAGGAATTAAGTCAATAGAGAAGTCTATATCTCTTTTCAGTGGAAATCTTGGCAACTCCCCAAACACATCTTCATATTCCTTTAGTACCGGATCATCTTCGAGAATTCCCCCCCTATATTTTGCTAGCTCTTCTATATGAGTTGCATATATTTGGCATCCTTTCCTCAAACTTCTTTTTAGTTGCATTGTTGAAATATCCTTGATGGATATTGGCCTTGGAACACCTTACACGGTCCTTGAATTCCCTTCCTCATCAAGGCATGTGAAAACCTTGTTGTAGCAATCTATGAAAACACGATGCTTGTCCAACCAATCCATACCAATTAAGCAATCATATGAGCCAAGTGGTATGATGTTTAATTCTACCTTAGTGCTAACTCCATTCATGCGTACTGGGAAATATTTGATAAGCTCATTTATTTTACTCTTGGTTCTAGTGGTTAGCTGAACCAACCAAGACTTTCCATCCTTACATCTCTTTAATTTAAACCTTTCAACTATTTTTGGATATATATAGCTATGACTAGCTCCCAAATCAATCAAATAGGTATGGGTTGGTTATAAATCTTACCTTCTACCTCAATCAATAGTTTGCTTATCCATTTTCCAATGTTGCATGAATCCTTGGCATGCTCCTACCCACATCATCCACTTTACCCACTTCCTGAATGTTGTGCATAGTCCCCATCCTATCTCCCTTGTGAGGAAAATCCTTATACAAGTGGTCTCCTTCAGATCCCCAACACTTTATAGGATGTTGTAATGGCCTTTTCCTCGAGGAATCTATCATTTTATGCTCACCCTGTGTCGAGTGTCTTTGTTGATATGATTGCGAGTTGTTACTAATGAAAGGAAACTTGAATCCTTTCTTTCTTTGATCCATCTTGCCTCTCATCTTATCACACCAAGCCTTTTGGAAAGTTGTCCTTCCTTTGTTTTGCTCATGTAAATGCTTGGCCTTCATAATGGCTTCTTCCAAGATTCCAAGCTCATCAAATTGGATTGTGTCTTTGTAAAATGATGGAAAACCACTTAGGAAACTCTATATTTTTACCTTCTCATCCCTGATGAAGTCCACATACCTCAGAAGCTCTAGGAACTTCTTCTCGTACTCATCCATTGTCATGCTTCTAAGCTTGAGTTCAAAGAACTCTTGCATCTTATTGTCATAATATTTCTCTAAAAAGTATTGCTACCATAAATATCTCTTTAATTCCCCCCATGATATCCTCTTCTCATCAATGTGATTAACTTGCTTGAGTTGATCCCACCACATGGATGCTTTTCCATGAATATGGTAGGTTGCAATTCTTGCTTCTACATTTGATGGGTAATCATGCAATTGGAAATTTTTTTCTCATGCCCATAAACTAGTATTCAACATCTTCTTTTGTCCTATTCTCTCCACCAAATGATGTTGGCTTTATTTTCCTGAGCTCTCCTTGCAAAATATCTGACTTGGGCCTCCTTCTCTGATTTCTGATGGGGGACACACTTGAGTTGCTCTCTAAACTTGAATGTGCATGTGTTCTTTTGGCCGGGTGTCCCGATGAATGATGATCATTATGATGATGATGATGTTTGCTAATACTCCTTGACTGCCTAGATCCCCCATGGTCATCCCTCCTATCATGAGATCTAGATGTTGCTACTTCCCTTTCATTGGCTACTTGTTTTGTATCCAAATCTTTGTTGACTTGTCTCCGCAACATATTCAAACTCTATAACAGCTCTTCCTAAGCTCTCACCATCCTTTAATTATATGCTCTATAGATTTTCACTTCCTTCTGCAAGCTTCTCATAGTTTCAACCATCTCTACTAGCTCCACCCTACTTCTATGCTCACTGGACTTGGTCTCTGCATTTCCCATGCTGACGTGTAAACCTATGATCTCCTCCTCATGGCTGTAATATCCTTGTGTATCCTCCATATCTCTAGTCCTCATATATGAACCAAATATGTTTTTCCTATACCTCTATTTCTACAAGAAATGTGCATGCAACAATTATTGTTAGAGCTAAGAGTATGGAATTGTCATTAATTAAGCTACAATCCCTTCTTTTACTTGACTTTTCAAAGAGAACTAATAAACTAATAAAAACTATGATCTTTCAAACATATTCCTTCTGCATTATATTTCTGATGGTTGTGTCCATGCCTCAATCTGTTTTCTAAGCTAAAATTTACGGCTTTATAAAATCAATAGTTTTACTCATTTTTGCACCTATTTCATTGGTACAAAAATCTCAAGGGTTGACTTCTTTCTGTTGTAGAAGAAAAAAGAACTGAGAAATTTTTTGTATTGGAAGTTGATAGTATTCATGATTTTGAATACACAAAAACTCTCAAATTTAGGATCTGACACTCCATCCAACTTCTGCATCAATCTAGAGTAGACAATTTTCCCGTTTTTCATTTCCTCCAGACCTAGAAGTTTTGGCCAAAAGTGGTTATCTTCCAAATGGAAAAAAACTGACTAAAAATCCCTGAAGACATTTTTTTTCTAGATTTATGAGTAGATAAAAAATAGAGTAAATAATTTTTTCTAGACAAGTGATCTGGGGTCCCTTTTCCTCGTCCGAAGATTTAAAAAATCCCCTAAATGCATCGAGGAATAGTGGATTTTTCAATATTTCAACATTTCCACTCCAAACCCCTTTGAATATTTCTAGAATCCCAAATGGTATCTTCATTCCTACTTTTTTGACTCTCTATAAAATTTTCACCCTTATCTGGGCCCTAGTTACCGAGCACGACCTAGATATTCAAAGTCATTATTTTACATTTTTCCAGAAAATGGAAGCATAATTAACCAACGACCCTCACTGGAATTCTTGTATCCCTCTTCACTGCAGACACACCCCTTAAATTTCATCTAAAACTGAGTTTTTATGCTCTTGTTATGGCCAAAACAAGTTTTTGGCTACAAACCTTTTTTTGTGTGTAAAATTGCATATTTTTCCTTCCCTTCTCTTTCTTTTCTTCTTCCTATATTTCTCTATTTCCTTCTCTTCTTTCTCTCTTTTCTTCTTCTCTTCGCTAATGTTTTAGAGCCAAAAGCACATTCTCTCTTGACTTATCGACGACATAATGCCATTTCCTTGTCGACATATTGATACATGATACTCTTTCTTCACCGACAAAAGATATTTTCTTCTCGTCGATAAATATGTTTCTTCTTTGTCAATGTTTCAACAAAGAATTCACATTTCTCATTGGTGTTTCGACGAAGAATTCACATTTCTCACCAATGTTTCAACGAAGAATTCACATTTCTCGTTGACATTTTAGCGAAGAATTCACATTTCTCATCGATGTTTTGATGAAGAATTTTCATTTCTCATTGGTGTTTGGATGAAGAATTTGCATTTTTCGCTGACATTTCGGCTAACAATCCACTTTTACGGTTGGTGTATTGACGAAAAATCCACTTTTCTCGCTGGTGTATCGATGAAAATCCACCTTTCTCGCCGAAGCACTTCTTTGCCGACGACCCAAAAATATATTTTCTTGTCGTTACCCTATATCAACGACCTCAAAAGATATTTATTCGTTGATGTATTAGTGAAAGATTTACATTCTTCGTCGATACACATTGTATTGACAACTAAGGGACATCTTCATACTTAGTCAATTTTCGCATTTTTCGGGCTTGCGACTATCGTGATTATCGTAAAAATTCCCGACCCTACTGTCTAAGTTGAAATTGACCAACTAGAGGCCAAAACGACCCCCTCACAATGACAACAACATATAAAATTTTGGATTTTAGGGCCTTGACCTGATTCTCATGTGCTGGAAAAAAATGATTTTTCACCCAAAAACTACACAGAATTAAATTTTATCTGTTGTAGTAGACCCATACAAGCCCGATGTTGTAACCAGAGCTATGATACCACTCTATAATGTCCCCACTACTGAACCCATAATTTTTTTTATGATACCATTAACTAAATGTAATGCATCCATGATTTAACATACATCTAACATAATTTTTAAACATGAATGTAGCCAATACAACACCATATAATTTCTTAAACTCAGAGTTAAAACACAACAATAAAACCCATGATTTAAACAATGAAATGGAGATGAAAAGCACTTATCTTTTAATCAACAAATGGACGAACAACTACAAGGGACGAAAGTTCCTCCCAATCTTAGATTTGCTACTCCAAATCTCAGTAGAAAATCACCCCCAAGTTGGGGTTACGAATCCACAAAAGATGGTGTCTCTCACAACCCAATTCACTCCCACGACAAACTAGTTTTCCTACAACTATCCCAATCCACCAACTCTATTCCTCTCTACTTGCACAACCCAAGGAATTTAGATCTTCCTTCATTGCACACAATCCCTTAGGCCTTCCCACTTCCCTCCAGGGCTCTAACACAGATTAGATAGGAATATCTATTGCCAGAGACTCCAAGGATGCTAGCTACCCCAACAAAACTAACAACAATAACTCATTGCTCTAGGGAAAACTCTCACATAGAAATTGTCTCTCTACATGCCTGTAAGGTAGCTAGAGAGGTAGTGGGGGGCCCAAAGGGCCCATAATGATAATAGTCGAGGTCATTCAATGTAAGGTGGATTAGGTCCACTATATTATTAAATAAGGCCCACTATGGTAGTTAGATATAGTAAATGGGTAATTAGATATAATAAATGTAAGAGGACTTCTTAGAAGGTTCTAATTTTAGAAGATTCCTCCTCTAAAATGTTCTTAGGTGATGGTAGCACTATATAAAAGGTTCAAGCAATGTAATGGGATATGAAGAGAAATATTGTATTTTGGAGCGGTAGCTCAATAGGAGGATGCCCCCTCGAAGAGGCAAGTGAACAAGAGAGGATCTCTTCCATAATAGGATCCATTGTATGGTGTTTCCCTACCTCAAGGGTTTGGTAATAATAAAGTGTGGTTTCTTTTATCTTGCTATGTGGATCTATTTTGTATTCAGTATTTGTGGTGATTATATTTGTATATCTATTCAGGTTCTTAACAAGTGGTATCAGAGCACTTTCCTTGATAGACATTGTGGACAAATATTTTTTATTTTTGCAGATTTTTTTTTCGGAGAAGAAAAAAAAGGGCCGCGACATTCCAAAAATTTTTGGTATATTTCTGTGAAACATTTTCAAAAACAGGTTGTATATCCGAGTTCCTCTCAGAAAAACACCCAACTTAAAAAAAAAATCGTCCGAAACGGAGTTCGGTAAGTCAAGATATTGAAGTTTTAAAATCTGCAAATTTTCAGGATTTTTCCACGAATGACGTCACCATTATTTATTTATTTATTTTTATTTTTTATTTTTTAAATTAAATTTCTGTATCAGTTGGAGGCCGAATTTGCCCAAACAAATTACAGATCTGAGTTCCTCTCACAATTTCACCCAATTAAAAAAAAAAAAACTCAGCCGAAACTGAGTCTGGGAAGTGAAGTTATGAACATTTTAAATTCAATAGTTTTTCAGGGTTTTTCCGGAAAACGTCGCGATTTTCTGCAGTAATTTATTGTTCTATTTTTTGGGTTTTTTCGTGATGGCTGCGGGACCGAATAGTTCATAGGGTGGTCAGATGGCTGTTTCCTCTCAAACCCTCAAAGAAATTCTTGAAGCATTCAAATCTCAATTGTATGACACATTGAATGACAAATTGGATGCCATTGGAGATGTCATCAATGATAGTTTTCATAGTATTCAAGATTCATTGGATAGCATGCAGGAGAGATTTCTTATGACGGACATCCATGATAAGTATAATCAAGAAATATATGCTTGGTATGATCTCGATGCCGATTGCAATGATTGGTATATGGATAGTTGTTATTTCTGGGATGACAACCACTTCCATATTTTATTTGATGACTTTACTCCACCTTCTGTAGAGAACATCAATGTCCCACATCAAGAGCTAGGTATGATTACCAACGTCCAACCTGCATATTCTATAATGGTATTGTTCCTTCTAGATTAAGTGTTCACCCTTTCACACTATGTGGCTGAATATTCTTATTTGGATCCACATGATATGTGTCAGTATCGGGAGCATCATTTTCAGTTGGTTATTGGGTGCCGATATCTTCCGTGTGGAGTTCACATGAACACTTGGACATGGGACCCTGGTTTACAATGGTGGTTGGACTCTTTCAGCATGGTGGCTTCCATTTCTCAATGGGACCTTGGTTCTCTAGTCTATTTCAACGCTATGGTCCACACTTATCCATGGGACCCTGGTATATGGTTGTACATCAAGCGTTGAGGACAACGCTTTCATAAAGGGGATGGAATGTAAGGTAGCTAGAGAGGTAGTGGGGGGCCCAGAGGGCCCATAGTGATAATAGTGGAGGTCATTCAATGTAAGGTGGACTAGGTCCACTATATTATTAAATAAGGCCCACTATGGTAGTTAGATATAATGAATGGGTAATTAGATATAATAAATGTAAGAGGACTTCTTAGAAGGTTCTACTTCTAGAAGTTTCCTCCTCTAGAATGTTCTTAGGTGATGGTAGCACTATATAAAGGGTTCAAGCAATGTAATGAGATATGAAGAGAAATATTGTATTGTGGAGTGGTAGCTCAATAGGAGGATGCCCCCTCGAAGAGGCAAGTGAACATAAGAGGATCTCTTCCATAATATGATCCATTGTATGGTGTTTCCCTACCTCAAGAGTTTGGTAATAATAAAGTGTGGTTTCTTCTATCTTGCTCTGTGGATCTATTTTGTATTCAGTATTTGTGGTGATTATATTTGTAGATCTATTCAGGTTCTTAACAATGCCTAACAACCTGCTTCTTCATGCAACAAGAGCTCCAACAAGCTACCCACAACACCTACTATGGCTTCCTTCAAGCTCCAATGTTCGCCACTCCCTTGTTGCTCCCAAAAATTGCATGAAAAAACTACCCATAATGCCCATTTGAATTTCCCTTTACCCATGCAAGTTGACTCTCACACTCCCCAATGTTGATTGTACTCAGCTCCCATGCTCTCATAACTATCAAGATGTGATTTTTCCCACCAAATCTCTTACATGTGATTAATGATTGGACTCTCGTACACTCAAAAGGGAAATTAGAAGGTTCACTCAAAAATAATAATTTTAGGAAAGTGGGTTGGAATTAATACCCTTGAATAATCCTCCCCCCTTGGACCTCTCTCTTAGACATTCCCCTCTCATGTGGAAATTTAGATCCCCTGACTACTCTATCCATTTCCACTCGCAGTCTACACCACATTTATTCTATTATCATGATACACAATGTTTACAAATTACATATTCAGGCCCGTGGTTGTACATCATATTTAATTACACATCACTAGAATGGGGATTAAAAATGAGGATGTTACATCTATGATGGGGCGTTCCACATTTATGATGATGGGGCATCTTGATGATGATATCGCACCTTTTGATAATATGTCACACCTCTTGGAGATGAAACGTTGCACCCTTTCATGACAATGTTTCACTTTGGAGCCCCTTCACATGCATTTTCACCCTTTTTTAGGGCGATCAAATTTAGGAGCAATTATCTTTTGACAGAATGCCCAAAATTATGTCAACTCAATGGCATTAGATGCATAATGGCCACGAGATTTCTAAATAGTGGTCATAATAGAAATTTGACAAAAAATTACACAATTATGGTGCTTTTAAAATCGACCTCAATGGATTTTTTTACCACTCATGGGACACTTTTGGAGGAGGCTGTTCCACCTTTTAGGAGGTTGTTCGACTTGTTAAGGATGATGACTTGGCACTAGAGGGGAGTTTACTTGAGTTTGAGGCATCATTAGGGGTCTTAGTAACCTATCCACTCATGTATCATGTATTTTTTTTTTATGTATTTTTGCCTTATCTCTAGGGTTTATGAGAGATAAAGGATTTATTTTATGTTTTTAGGGATTCTATTGTGTGAAAAGGGTGCTAGATCTCTTGTATAAATAAGAGAATCTCTTCTCACTTTGAATTGTTGCTATTTGTGGAGATATCTTCAAGAAAATGGAAAATTGAAGTTTATCGATAATACAGGTCCTTCACATGTGCATATGTTAAGATTTGAACCCATACCTAACTCACTTTTTTTTTTCCCAAGTTACAAAGCATAAGGAAAACCCCCAAATACTTCCCCTCATTTAGAGGATCGTAACTAGGGTAAACCCTAGAATATTTGGGGCACATGGCCAGTAAACAATAAGGCTTGAAGCCATTACAATAATATACTCGTTAAGAGCTCAACATGTCACTTGTAGGAATTGAACCTAGGTGGGGAGGATAACAATCATTCCTCCCAACCACCCAAGATAAACCCAATTGACATATACCTAATTCACTTGGGTCAAGTACTATGGAATATTGTGTTCATTTAGGTAAAGCTTTTGTCCAAAAGTTAATCGATTGTCTCAATGACAGGTTTGTATTCAATGCGACAAAATTATTCAATCATTGTTCTTACTTTGAAGAAGATAATGAAAGAGACTTTGAAACAAAATGATGGTTGAAACGTCTACGTGAAAAATTTGATATTGGAGACTCACCCATAATTGATATAGAAAAATGTGATGGTGAAATAGAAAGTTGTACAATTACTTTACTTTAGTCAATCCAAAGAAAAACATGGTTGAAGCATGGGAACAATTTGGAGGAGAACCTAAGTGGTGTGAGTCTTATCCAAATTTAATTAAATTGTATCAAATTGTACTTACTCTTCGTGCCAACGGTGCTAGTTGTGAAACAAGATTTTGTGAGTTGAATAATACAAAAATGATTATAGATCTAAACTTTATCCAAAAACGTTAAACACTTTGATATCTTTATCTTTATCAACACTAGATTGGAACAAAGTGTATAAAAATTAATATACGGAGAAAGTTAATATATCATAATATTTTATTCAATTTTGTAATATTCAATATTTTAAATAATACATTTAAACAAATATTTTATATCATTATATAAAAATATTAAATATTTTATTCAATTTTGTAATATCTAATATTTTAAGCAATACATTTATTTATTCAATTTTTTAATATCCAATATTTTAAGCAATACATTTATTTATTAATTTTTTAATATCCAATATATTAAGCAATACATTTAAATGAATATTTTATGTCACTATGTAAAAATATTATCGTTTTATGTATTTAGTTAATAATAGAATATGTGTTTAGTTAAAAAAAATAGAATTCATGAGAATAATTTGAATTTATTTTGATGGTTAAAAAATTATGTTTTAAGAAGAATAACAAGTTAAATTTAATAATGATAAGTTAGAGTTGGATTTTTCAAATTAATAGATTGGAAAATAATCATTTACTCATAAAATGAAATTTAAGTTAATTTTTATTTTTACATACAAATTATTATTTTTAACTTATAAATATAAAAGCGTTAAAATAAATTTATAATAACCCTTCCTTTCACATTTGATTTGATACCTTGACTATTTATCCAACACGTCACCTAACCTCTCTGCCAAACTAGTATTCCAACCAAATTTAGAAAATCCATCAAATAAAAATACAATACGATTTATCCCACACTTCAAGTAACCTCTCTACTGCCCTCTCCACCAAACTACTTTTTCCCGTATAGCAGCAATAGATTAGATTGACCTCTTTGGGCTGGAATCAATTACGCACCGCGCATCCACAGCCACAAAACACACATCCAACAGAAGTATCACATTTTCGATTCTCAACGATTGTGATTTGAGTTAGCTTCAACTTTCAGCAGGCCACGAGTCTCTGAAGCGCTGAACCGCTTGTTGGGTTGTTTTGGTGGATCTCGTTGAGGTTGAAAATTATGAAATACTATCAGCTGTCAAGGATACCCTTCTTGACTGCTGATAGTATTTCATAATTTTCAACCTCAATTATGAGCGGTCATCGACTTCTGACTATATCTCAGCTTCAACTATCAGCGGTCATCAAAAGAAGGGTATCCCTGCTCAAATTGGATCCACCAAAACAACCCAACAAACGGTTGAGCTCTTCGAGACGCAGGATTCACTGAAGATTTGGCAAGGGCGATCATTGTGTACCTAGCTTTTCTCTTTCTTAAAGTTGATCTGCAGTTGAAGCCCAAGATTGAGCTGATGAAAACATCCAGATGGGCCTTACTCGAACGGACTTGGCATAGGTATGGAAAGCATCCAGATTGCTTGACAACAGTCTAGAAAAATGTCAGACCTAAAGGTCAATATCTTCAAAACCTGTTTGCATCGGACGCTAGTCTCATCATGTCTCTAAAAAAGGGCACCTTCTCTTCTGCACACCGACATTGAGAGAATGATGAAACCCAAGGTGGATCCTCTGCAGCAATCCGGAGTTGAAGGTGAGTTACTTTTATTTTTCATATGGCCAATGCCCCATGGTTCTAAGACACAGTACAAACTCATAGAAGTTCAAAATTGAATATGTAAGAAATATCTTTTTGAATTCCTCAAAATTATTTGCTTATACCCTCATGGCTTTAATTACCGATCGGGACCGGAGCTTTGAAAAAAAAAATTGAAGCATTTGGCAAGGTTTTGCCTTCTGGAACATGAGATCAAGGAGCGTCTTAGTGAGTGTCCCGTCATACTCAATACTTCCACTGATAAGACGCAGAAGAATAAGGACCTTTTGATCCTCACTGCCACGGTTCTTCACTTACAGCTAAAAAACTAGGATCAAGCCTCGCCACACAGTATTTAAATTTTTTAAGTGCAATGCAACTTTACAAGCCTATCCCTAATCTGGTTCATGTAATCAAATTAGATGAGCGGAAGTTCCTTGACAAGTATATGAAGAACCGTCCTTATGCGACAAGGTTATTGGAAATTTACAGTGGCAAGTCTGCCGATCACATGATCAAAAGCCCTTTGCTACAAGATTCATTATTTTCAGAGTTGTATTCTTCCTATCACTTAAAAAGATTAGACTACCTAGAGAAAGCGATCATAATCCAGTTCAGGCTGGGCCCTTAGGGTTATTGTTTTCACCAGTTTACTATTTCACATCGATCCTCCAACAGCAATCAGCAGGAATTCATGAAGGATACTCAGATGTAATGCGACCACAGAGTACCCTCTTGGAATACATAAGTCGACAATTTTGAACGATGGTAAAAGAAAGTCTTATCAACCGTGAATTTATTGTTTGTAATTACATTCGCAACTTTCATGCATTCCTTCCTCAATTTCAAACTTGACAAGGAGAGAAGGAATTTTGAATTTTTCACTTTGTTTGAATCACAGCAAACTTAAAGAAGTCCAGACTGAAATTCCCTAGGCATATGTAGGCACTTTTCAAATCCTCATATCCTTNCCTTCCTTTCACATTTGATTTGATAACTTGACTATTTATACAACACGTCACCTAACCTCTCTACCAAACCAGTATTCCAACCAAATTTAGAAAATCCATCAAATAAAAATACAATACGATTTATCCCACACTTCAACTAACCTCTCTACTGCCCTCTCCACCAAACTACTTTTTCCCGTATAGCAGCGATAGAATAGATTGACCTCTTTGGGCTGGAATCAATTACGCACCCCGCATCCACAGCCACAAAACACACATCGAACAGAAGTATCACATTTTCGATTCTCAACGATTGTGATTTGAGTTAGCTTCAACTTTCAGTAGGCCACGAGTCTCTGAAGCGCTGAACCGCTTGTTGGGTTGTTTTGGTGGATCTCGTTTTGGTGGATGGTTGTTTTGGTGGATCTCGTTGAGGTTGAAAATTATGAAATACTATCAACTGTCAAGGATACCCTTCTTGACTGCTGATAGTATTTCATAATTTTCAACCTCAATTATGAGCGGTCATCGACTTCTGACAATATCTCAGCTTCAACTATCAGCGGTCATCAAAAGAAGGGTATCCCTGCTCAAATTGGATCCACCAAAACAACCCAACAAACGGTTGAGCTCTTCGAGACGCAGGATTCACTGAAGATTTGGCAAGGGCGATCATTGTGTACCTAGCTGTTCTCTTTCTTAAAGTTGATCTGCAGTTGAAGCCCAAGATTGAGCTGATGAAAACATCCAGATGGGCCTTACTCGAACGGACTTGGCGTAGGTATGGAAAGCATCCAGATTGCTTGACAACAGTCTAGAAAAATGTCAGACCTAAAGGCCAATATCTTCAAAACGTGTTTGCATCGGACGCTAGTCTCATCATGTCTCTAAAAAAGGGCACCTTCTCTTCTGCACACCGACATTGAGAGAATGATGAAACCCAATGTGGATCCTCTGCAGCAATCCGGAGTTGAAGGTGAGTTACTTTTATTTTTCATATGGCCAATGCCCGATGGTTCTAAGACACAGTACAAACTCATAGAAGTTCAAAATTGAATATGTAAGAAATATCTTTTTGAATTCCTCAAAATTATTTGCTTATACCCTCATGGCTTTACTTACCGATCGGGACCGGAGCTTTGAAAAAAAAATTGAAGCATTTGGCAAGGTTTTGCCTTCTGGAACAGTGGCAAGTCTGCCGATCACATGATCAAAAGCCCTTTGCTACAAGATTCATTATTTTCAGAGTTGTATTCTTCCTATCACTTAAAAAGATTAGACTACCTAGAGAAAGCGATCATAATCCAGTTCAGGCTGGGCCCGTAGGGTTATTGTTTTCACCAATTTACTATTCCACATAGATCCTCCAACAGCAATCAGCAGGAATTCATGAAGGATACTCATATGTAATGCGACCACAGAGTACCCTCTTGGAATACATAAGGTGACAATTTTGAACGATGGTAAAAGAAAGTCTTATCACCCGTGAATTTATTCTTTGTAATTACATTCGCAACTTTCATGCATTCCTTCCTCAATTTCAAACTTGACAAGGAGAGAAGGAATTTTGAATTTTTCACTTTGTTTGAATCACAGCAAACTTAAAGAAGTCCAGACTGAAATTCCCTAGGCATATGTAGGCACTTTTCAAATCCTCATATCCTTTACAGTGGCACCAATTGCTCGTGTTCCTGATCAGACGTATCTTTAAAAATTAATGCAAATTAACACATATATTAATTGGTGGACACTAGTTGTCCGATTTTGGTATGCTGAATTGTATTTGATCAATCTCTATGTTTCGTTTGCTTGTGAGAAAAGTTTGTCGAAAAGGATGCTATTGCTACTGCTGTAAGCCAACCAGATAAAGGCTGCTTTCTCAGTAATTGAATGAGACCCACTTAATCATCTTTCATAAAATAGAACCCTAGCTGCTCTTACAAAAGATTACATGGCAACAACTTTTGACGCATGATTGCCTTGGCCATAAACCCTTGGTGCCTTCCCTTGTCCCTATGTGGTTCGATCCTCACCTTGATTGGCACCACAAGCTTCCATAAGAGTTAGTCCTCGTCTTATTGCACAGTGACTTTCAAATGGACTTCTTCTGGATGAAAAGCTATATCTATGGTTTGAGGTAGCAACGATGTCTTTCAAGTTTCCATGTAAAAAATAATAGTTGTTATATTGAGGTCTTTGAGGGTTCAACTTTAAACTAATTGTAAATGTTCTGCTGTCGCTTTTCTTCATCCATTGTGACCATTCATATGTGATAGATCTGTCAAGAGGTTCTTCTCCCTTACAAGGTGTGGGAAAGAAGCATATCTTCACAAAATCCTATAAGCATCCAAGGATCTTAAAAAGATCAAGGTAAGTAGCATCAGGTTTAGGACTCAGTTTGGAATCAATGATAAAGTTTAGATATGAAATAGAATGCTGGCCAAAAAGGGAGTTTTTTTGAGATTAGCTTTTAATTCGTGTTATTGGAAGATATCCAGAATCGTCTACATATGGTGAAGGTGTTCCTCCCAAATTTTGTTATATCTTAGGATATCATCTAAATAAGCAATTACAAATTCCCAGAGATGTATATGGACTCTAGAGCCTGTCATTGATGAGTTGCATGTTTGTGGAGCATTAATTGGTACAAAAGGCACTAGCACCACTCATAAAAGCCAAATTGTGTTTTGAAAGCATTGCTTGAAATGTCTAATGGTTCATTTGGACTTGATGATAGCTTCGAGCAAGATCTGGTTTTGGTGATGTAGCAAGCAGTCTTAGAAATGCTCAAGGAGATCGTCAATTCGTGGAAGAGGATATCAATTTTTTATTTGTGATATTCTTATCGGTTTGATAATTGCCATTCATGTTCCTTTTCGGAACTGAGAGTGCTAGATATATGCATAGAGAGGTACTAGGTTAAATCTTACCTTCGTTGATAAGCTAATTGAGTTGTTGATCAAGCTTTGCCTCTTTTATTATAAATGTGCGATATATCGCTTGATTTCAATGTTGGAAGCCACAAAGAAGATCAATAGGGCATTATATATTCCTCATTGGAGGAAGATCTTTAGGCCCCTCAAAGACATCTCATGACACATCCAAACTGCTCTCCATCGCTCTTGGAGGAAGTTTGTTACAATTTAGTTTCTATAATTGGCAGATCATTTTGATTGCAAATTGTTTAGTTGTATGGGCTAATCTAACCATAAATTTGTCAAAGCGAA
This sequence comes from Picea mariana, assembly GCA_032191745.1. Taxonomy (NCBI): domain Eukaryota; kingdom Viridiplantae; phylum Streptophyta; class Pinopsida; order Pinales; family Pinaceae; genus Picea; species Picea mariana. Next base: position 266,873 of record JASDQU010738698.1, read on the forward strand.
GAGCTGTAGAAGAAGCTGATTTGAA
>JASDQU010738699.1:16760-32489 GCA_032191745.1 Picea mariana
CTTATCAACCATGAAAAAACAATAATGAGTCATATTTACATCAAATAATATTGCATCCATTACCCAAAACTTTGTGCTATGGGGATTTCTTCAAGAGTTTCCATCAATGACAACCAACCTTAATCAACACACACCCTATAGTAGGATTAGGTCGTGGTGATTCCAATCATTGCACCTTTCGATAGGGATAGGCTGTGACGATTGAGAAATCTAAGTTTACTCAAGGACTCTTTTTCTCTTCTCTATCTTTTCTTGGTTTCTTCAAGCAACTCGGCTCTGGTACCATGTCAGTGTTTCATGGAAACCTACACAGGAGACCTAGCTAGAGCATACACAAACAACGTTTATCAAGAAAAGGAAGAGAGATACACAATGAATAATGGGAATCAATGTATATTATGATATTATCAACCAGTGAGTGATATTCACTCATATAGGAAATGACATCCTATAATTAGGAATGCATGCATAATAGTGATGGTCTAAGATTAGAAATTCTAAAATAGAACTAGTCAGTTAACTCCCACCAAACTAGGGTTACTCCCACTGAACTAGTGTGCCGAAAATAGAAACTTCTCCAACAAAGACTGTGCACAACATCCAAGAGGATACAACAATCGAAGATATGGGAAGAATCTATGCATCTTTAAATGATCGACAACCAGAGTATCAGTCCAATATGATCGAGGTGGAAGGTAAGATCATAAGTCAACCTGTTGCTATTTTGATTGATCCAGGAGAAATTCATTGCTACATTGATCCTAAGATAGTGGATAGATTACATTTGGAGAAAAGTAAACTTGGAAAAACAAGTTTGGTTCAATTAGCCACTGGAACCAAAATAAGAATCCATGATATGGTCATAAGTTGTTCCATAAGTCTTAATGGCATGAATACTAGTATTGATATAAATATCATACCATTGGGGTCTGATGATATTCTGATTGGAATGGATTGGTTGGAAAAGCATCATGTTGTTCTAGATTGTCATAACCAGACATTTACATGTCTTGATGGAAATGGAAAACAAAGCACTATGAAAGGAGTTCCAAGACCCATCTCTATAAGGGAGATTTCAGCCTTACAGCTAAAAATATGTTTTAGGAAAGGATGTCAATTGTATGCATCTCATGTGGAAGAGACAGATAATACAAAGGGGCCAATCCCTAGAGATTTCTCAGTACTATAGGAATTTGAGGATGTATTCTAAGAAATACCCAGATTTCCACCAAGAAGGGAGATATATTTCTCAATTTATTTAGTGCCAGGAGCTGCCCCGGTGTCAAAACCACCATACAGAATGAGCACACTAGAGTTAAATGAATTACAATAACATTTGGAGGAATTGTTGAAGAAAGGGTACATACTTCCAAGTGTTTCACCTTGGGGAGAACCTATACTTTTTGTCAAAAAGAAGGATGGAACCTTGAGGCTGTGTATTGACTTTCGACAGTTGAACAAGTACACTATAAATAACAAGTATCCTCTACCCCAAATTGATGACTTCCTTGATCATCTAAAAGGAGAAAAGATATTTTCAAAGGTTGATCTGAGGGCAGGATACCTTCAGGTAAGAATCAAGGAAGAATACATTCATAAGACAACCTTTAGGACCAGGTATGGGCATTATGAATTTGTAGTGGCACCATTTGGACTCACCAATGCACCATCTGTATTCATGTAATTAATGAATGGCATATTCAGAAATTATTTGGATAAGTTTTTCATAGTATTCCTGGATGAAATACTTATCTATTCTAAGTATGAAGAGGAGCATGAACACCCCTTAAAACTAGTATTGAAAGTACTGAGAGAACATCAATTATATGTGTTGGCCTTTGGTTATAAAAGTAAGTGAAGATCAAGGGAGAAAAAGAAAAATGTGAACTGCACAGAAGACACAGTGACTGTTACTGGGATGAAGTGAGCAAAAGAGAAGAAAAGATGTAGCAAAGTAAAAGGAAGAAATACAATTAATAAGTTGATCGAGGATGACAAATCAACAAGAAATAAGGACCGTGGACAACTCATCAAGTGAAAAAATCCATTGTTGTATGCTTTGGAGCACTGCGTGAGAAGGAAGGAAAGACAGGTTGGTGAAGCCCTAAAAATGTGGGTCAAGTTGATCTAGGGTTTTAGAAACCTAGGGTTTTTCTATATATGGTTTTGACACCTAGGTTTCGGCCTAAGGATGTTGGTGAGTGATTTTAATGTATAAATAGAGGTCTAAAGGACCTAGGATGGGTTGTTGTTACTATTGTTGGTGTTATGATTGTTTTTGTGTGATCAAGTGAGTAACATTGTGTGAGAGAGAAGTGATGAGTATGAGAGTCTTCTGTATTGTAATATCTTCAGTTGTGTGTGAAAATCAAACCTACAGCTAGGTGCACAGGGAGGGGAGAGATAGAGAGGAGAAGAAAAAAGATCTTCTAGATGAGAGCACAAACAAGAACTATATGCTTCAACTTAATATATTATAAAGAACAATTTTGTGGACATATCCCTAGAGAGAGTGTGAACCAGATATACCTTGTGTTGTGTATGAATGATGCTATGTTATTTTCCTTTGATATACTTGTATTGCATTACTGTAGTAGATCTGATAGATGTGTCGAATCGATCTAAGATGATAAGTGATATATGCATCCTGTATTGTTCTAGTGTTGGATCCACTTGATATTTCCCTTGGTTGTAGACATCTCTGTCATGCAACCCCCCCATAGCTTCTTCAGGTGAGACTGCATCTGCTTCGCAGGTGTAGCTGAAAGGGCCAGTAGTTAGGGCTTGTTGGTGTTCTCTCGGAGTTGAACCCTGGGTCTACCCCTGTGCCAACAAATGGTTCTGTTGTTGGGATGAGAATATTCTTGAGGGAATGTCAAGGTGGTTCTCATGAAAGACAAAGATTCATAAGTGAATAGAGGATCAAGAAAAGAACTTCACTGAATCCCAGAACAAGAACTCTAATCTTAGTACAAAGGATTGGTTAGGAAGATATATCTTTACTAATATACATGAGATTTTCTTTGGAGGAATCCATCAGGAGCTATACGAGTGATTAGCTAGGTTAGTAGATACCCAGTTTGAGATCAGATCTAGACCTCCTATGGTTTGGATGTCGATGATAATCAAGAAGGTCAAGAGAGTTGATAACGTTGTGGCAAGAGTAGTAGACCATTGGTTTCATAGCACCATTGGAGGGTACATCGGTGAGTTTGTTGTTGATACAGTAGAGTCATATAGCCATGCTGAGAGATATTTCTTCAAGGGACCCAAAGGAAAATTTTTACATTTTTTGAAGTTGAGGATCAAGATGCTATTACATGAGAAGAACATATTGAATATACAGTAGATTGGTCAGATCTGGAAAAGCTAATGTTCATGAATTCAAATAGTGACAACAACACAGAGGCTGGACATATGCATAGTGGGAGAGCGTTCAAAGAAGTTCACCTTGAGAACCTGTTTAAGTACAACTACGGGGATGACGGTTTCCACAGTGGAGAAGAGGAAGATCTGATGGACGAAGAGCATTTAGAACCCACTAGGGCAGAGGAAGGGAAAGCTGAAGAGCCTCGCCGGGAAGAGCCAAAAACTTTGGGAATTGAGTAGATTGTCAAAGTAAGTACTATTATCCCTCCTGTTGATTCAGTAACATTAAGCAATCAAAGTAATCCAAGCCACCAGAGCATTCGAAGAACTGTCACTAGTAGTCCATGACATACTCAGTCGGGAACCCTAGAAAGATCTATGGAAGATGAGATGAGGCTCCCTATTTTTAGGGGAGATGGGTTTGAAGACCCTGATCAACATTGGTTCCTATGTGAATCTGTATGGAATATTAAAAATGTCATCAATGAAGCTGTTAAAAGAACTCAGTTTAGTACTACCCTAAGGGATCATGCACTGAGTTGGTACATGAAGCTTGTCCAAGGACTTGTACAGCCTAATCCGCTGAGTGAAATCAAGAATTCGTTGATTGCAGAGTTCAAGAAACCTAAGTCAGAGTCACAATGTATTATAGAGATGAAAGAGATCAAGAACAAGGTAGCTTAACCTGTTTGGAAATTCAATCAGAGATTCAAGAACTTAACCGACCGATTGAATTTTCAGATCCCAAATGAGCAAAACAAAGAATGGTTCATTGCTGCCTTCTTACCACACATCTGAGTTCCTCTGATGCAACAGAAGATCGCTTCATTGGTTGAGGTGTTGGAGATCACCATGAAGTTAGAGTCAACCCCTATGGGAGAATCCAGCGCAGGTATGAGTCAAATATTGAGTCAACTAACTAGTTTGTCTCTACGGGTCAAAAATATGAAGAAAGACAAGGGAACATATAAAAGGGAAGACATATGGTGTGTGAGATCCAAATCAAAAGGACATGACAAGGAACACTGCCCCTTATTTCATGAATAATTGGCCTCTGGATCTCCGATCCCTTTGAAGAAAGTCACCCTACCCTGGTGCGAAGTATGTAGAAATAGACATTGCCCTGGTAAGTGCTATTACATGCAAAAAAATGTTTAGACACCCAAAAATTTGTATTTCACATTCTGTAAGTCTGTGGGGCATGATGATAGATATTGTAGGGCTTATGAACTCATGCATGAAAGGTCAAGAGACATATACAAAATTCAATGCGAAGTACAACAAGAAGGAAACAATACGTAGTACAACTCCCCTGGGAGAGGAAAATTCAATCCTTGTGGTGGATTCAGAGGATGAGGACAAGGAGGAAGTATGGGTCGAGGCCGAGGACAAATCATTTGTTACAACTGCGTAGAACCAAGACACTTATCAAGGGATTGGCAGAACCCTTGCACTACTTGCAGCTACTGCAGTTCCTTCGAACACGTTATAGAAGATTTTTCTATAGTTCTAGCTAAGCTTTAGGAAAGACGAGGGCCTCAATAGAACCCACAAGTGCAAATGATATATGTTGAACCTCGCAGATAACACCCTAGAGTTGTTTTTATCACTAGAGGAGGCATTGTTACAAGAGAAGATAGACTGACCCAAGGAAAGACTATAGAAGACCGAGGAGTCAAGAAAGATACAGAGAAGACCCAAATTTTTGATGCAAAGAAAGAAAGACAAATATTTGAGGAAGCAAGAAAAGAGTTCAAAGTAGACCAAGGTTCTTCATCAAATACATGACCAGAAGTAAGAGAATATGGAATTTCTTTGGCGTTCGATCAGTCTTCTTTGCCAAAAGAGGGAGAAGAGGTAAGCAAGCTCATGGAATTTTTATATACTTGGATTAAGTTGATTCAGGATGAGAGCACTGTACAAGAGCTACAAAATTTAATCAGACAATATGAGCTAGGAAATACAAAACCCTTAATAAATAGGAAATTACAACAAATCACTAAAAAGAGAAGGAGAAATAAGGAATTACACTTGAATGCTCAAATAGGAGAATATGATACAGACTATGTCGTCCTCGACTTAGGGTCGGAGGTATATGTCATGACGAAGCAAACCTGGGCACTGATGGGAAAACCCAAGTTGATCTACTCCCCTATCAGGCTTAGGATGGATAATCATGAGGCAGTAAGCCCCTTTGGTAGATTGGAGCATGTCCCTATGGACATCGAGGGAGTAAGAAAATTTGTAGGTTTTGACGTAATTGAGATAGTTGATGACAATTGTCCTTACCCCGCACTATTAGGAATTGACTAGGCTTTCAATAATTCCACTATGGTTTATTTAAAGAAAATACTAATGAAGTTTGAAAGAGATGGCTTTAGGGTCATTGCACCATTAGATCCGGATGAAGGTCAACGATACACAAAACCTATCAGAGAAGAAGACTGTGCATATGAGCTAGAAAACATATACAAATTGACGGCTAGACAGTTGGATTACATTAATCCTACGACCGATGGAAACCTAAGTTGTCGAAGTGACAATGCATGTTCATCATATTTAGAAGAAGCACTGGAGAACTGGTATAACAAAATGTATGAAGTATCTACAAGGATATGTGCTAGATTAACCAAGGATGTTCGCTGGATCGGCACAACAGTAAGTAACTTGCCCACATTTGATGGTCTGAATCCTTTAGAAACATTCTTGTTGGACTTCAAAGAAAGTGTACAACCACAACAAATATTTTTGGCAATAGATGAGGCCTTGAAAGAAACACCAACAGGATGGTGGGTAACACAGAAAAACAACATTACAGAATGGGTACAATGTCATACCCTGATGACCGCACGGGTCTCAGCACAAGTAGAAGGCTGGGAAGTTCGGTACACAGGTCTAAGCTATCCAAAGGACCATATGTGAAGTTGTGATGAATCCTAGAGAATCATTCCTCAAGAGAAATGGGTACACAAGTTCATTAACACACTAGACACAACTCCTATCAACTGGCACCTTCAAGCGGAACTGCGCCTCATCACTACAGATTGGGAAGGTATGACTCAAAACTTAGTAACCACCTTCTTATTCGATAGTCAATATCCTTTATTATATCAAGCATTATATATTGTAAGACATAAAGTATTCGAGGGGGCCTCTAGCCCCCCTTTAGAACAAGAAGAGGACGAATGGACTGCGCCTCTCCAAAAACTACAAGGCTGTTAAAACATCAATGTTGATGGAGACGATGACCCTAGGAAGGTGAACATTGTTGAAACAGAAGGCCAAAGAGATATGGAAGGACCAAGATTTGAGATACCATTCATTGGACAACCGATCAAGATTAAGAAGATCAATATTGGAACAGATCAAACACGGAATCTTGCAAATGTTGGAGATTACTGGGATTCTGCTACTATTGGAAAAATAACAGAGTTACTGCATGAATATCAAGACTTGTTTCCAACCAAGTTCACTGATATGAAGGGAATTAAAGGGCCTATGGGAGAGATGAGGATCCATTTGAAACTAGATGCAAGACTAGTCAAACAAAGACCCTACAGATTGAACCCTAAGTATAAAGAGAAAGTGAAGATTGAGCTCGATAGAATGTTGGAAGCAGGAATTATAGAACCTGTCGAAGAGTCAGAGTGGATTAGCCCTATGGTGGTGCAAGACAAGAATATAGGAGAGATCAGGACCTATGTAGATCTCAGGAAGATGAATGATGCCTGTTTACATGACCCCTTCCCTACACCATTCACTAACATGTTAGATAATGTGGGAGGCCAGGAGGTATATTCTTTTACACATGGATTTTTAGGATACCATCGGATCCATATTGCCAAGGAAGATTACCAAAGACCACATTTTCAATAGAATGGGGATCCTTCCAGTATACAGTGATGCCATTTGGATTGAAGAATGCCCCAACCATATTTTCCAAGGTGGCAGTCCAAACATTCAAGGATTTTCTGCATAAATTTCTAGAAGCATATTTTGATGATTGGACTGTTTTTAGTTTATTGAAAAATCATATTGAATGTCTAAGGTTAATGTTGGACAAATGCACATAGTGTCAAATTGCCTTGAATCTGAACAAATGCATCTTCATTTCACCATTTGGAGTGTTGTTAGGTCATATTGTATGCAAGAAGGGATTGTTGGTAGATCCATCTAAAATTTCCATTATAGTTGATCTGCCACCCCTTACTTCAGTCAAACAGCTGCGCACTACGCTGGGACATATTGGATATTATAGGAAGTTCATTAAAGGATACGCCAAGATTATAGCACCCATGGAAAATATTTTGAAGAAATATTGTTAGTTCAATTGGAAAGAAGAATTCCAGCAGAGCTTCGACACACAGAAACAAAAAATGGTTACTGTTCCCATTCTGGTTTTCCCAGATTGGAGCAAGGAATTTCATGTGCATGCCGATGCATATTCCATTGCATTGGGAGTTGTGTTAGCAAAACCTAGTGAAGAAGATATTGACCATCCATTATCTTTTGCTAGCAGGAAGCTATCAACAACTGAGATTAATTACACCACCACTGAGAGAGAAGGATTAGCCATGGTATATGCGTTGTAGAAAATTCATCACTACTTGTTAGGAGGACACTTTAAAATGTTTAATGATCACTCCATGATGAAATACCTAGTCAACAAGCTAGTGTTGGGGGGGAGAATATGCAGATGGTTTCTGTTATGTCAAGAACATGATTTTGAGATCGTAGTCAAGCCATAAAGAATGAACAAAGGTCCTGACCACTTGTCAATACTGGAACATGGCAAAGAGCCGACCAGTTTGGAGGATACACTATCGGATGCATGGTTACTGGCCATTAGAAATATTGATGACCACTTTGCAGAGATAGTCCAATTCCTGTCAACAGGAATGGCACCTAGTGAGTATACAATTCCCTAGAAGAAACAACTAGTAGTGCGCACTGTCGACTTTTCACTTATAGATGGACAACTATACAAAATGAGACCTAATGGGATATTGAGAAGGTGTGTTATGGAGGAAGAGCGACCATTGATCCTTGCAGAAGCTCATGAGGGCATCGCAGGAGGACATTATGCAAGGAAAGAAAATATGCAAAAGGTTCTTAGAGCTAGCCTTTGGTGGCCTACCTTACACATAAATGCTAAGACTATTACAGAGCCTGCAATGTATGCCAAAGAGTTGGGAAACCATCCAGAAGAGATGAAATGCCACTATCACCACAACTAACCCTACAAGCATTTGAGAAATGGTCCATTGACTTCATGGGACCTATAAACCCACCAGGCAAGTGCATAAGAGAAAGGTACATAATTACTGTGACAGAGTACTTGACTAGATGGGCCGAAGAAAGAGTAGTTAAGGACTGTAGTGCAACTACAGTTGTACGCTTCATATTTGATGACATCATAACCAGGTTTGGATGCCCAAAGATCCTTATGAGTTATCAAGGCACACATTTCATAAATAAAACAGTTGAAGCCCCGACTAAGGAATTTGCAGTCCACCATCAGAAGAGCATGCCTTACCACCCACAAACAAATGGGACAGTGGAAGCATTCAATAAGATATTGGAAACAATGTTGATGAAGATCTGTAGTGTAAACAGGGATGAATGGAATTTAAGAGTACCAGAAGTACTATGGGCCTATAGAACCACTTTCAAGAAGCTAGCAATGCATACCCCTTTTAAGTTGGTATATGGTCTCAAAGTCGTTGTCCCAATGGAATATTTGGTACCAAGACTAAGAATTGATGCCTTTATAGATATGGATGACACTAGCGCTATTCGAGAGAGGCTTGCACAATTGGTCAAACTGGAGGACGACAAATTTGTTGCAGGATTTCATCAACAGGTACAGAAAGAAAGAGAGAAGGCCTACCATGACAGACACATCAAGAAGAAGACATTTAAATAAGGCCATCTAGTACTAGTATATGATAGTAATTTCATCAAACATCCTGGGAAGTTTAGAACACATTGGCTTGGGCCATATGAGATCGCCTATGTTACAAAAGGAGGAGATGTGTAGTTGAAGAATTTGAATGGAGAATGGAAGGAAGGATTAGTGAATGGGAGCCGGCTGAAGTTGTACTATGAAAACCATCTACATTGCATCTCTCAGTAAAGGCATAAGGAAAAGGGTCTAGGTACCAGGTGCAATTGAAACTGAGTACCAAACTTAGAAAAGACATTCTGCACAAGGAAGGAGAGGAGGCATAGAGAAAAAAGGAGAGGCTACATTGCACAGTCTAAATTCGAAGTAAACCATAAGTATCAGATCTGAAGTGACTTGGGATGAGTCACAGGTGAGTTTTGGGGGCCTGTTGCCACTTGGTTATAAAAGTAAGAGAAAATCAAGGAAGAAAAGGAAAAATGCAAACTACACGAAAGACACAATGACTGTTACTCGGTCGAAGTGAGCAAAAGAGAAGAAATGATGGATTGAAGTAAAAGGAAGCAAGCCGATGAACGAGGATATCGAGGATGACAGATCAACAAGAAACAAGGATCATGGACAACTTAGTAAGAAAAAAAAGCCATCGTTGGATGCTTTGGAGCATCGTGTGAGAAGGAAGGAAATATAGGCCGAAGAATCCCTGAAAATGCGGGTCAAGTTGACCTAGGGTTTTAGACACGTAGGGTTTTGGTATCTAGGGTTTTGACACCTAGGTTTCAACCTAAGGATGTCAGTGAGTGATTGTAATGTACAAAGAGAGGTCTAAAGGACCCGGGATGGGTTGTTGTTACTATTGTTTTTGTTATGATTTTTGTTGTGTGATCAAGTGAGTAACATTGTGTGAGAGATAAGTACTGAGTATGAGAGCCTTCTGTATTGTAAGATCTTCAATTGGGTGCAAAGATCAACCCTGCAGCTGGGTGCACAGAGAGGGGAGAGATAGAGAGGAGAATAAAGAAGATATACTATCTGAGAGCGCAGACAAGAACTGAATGCTTCACCTTAATATATTATAAAGCACAGTTCTGTGGAAGTAGCCCTAGAGAGAGGGTGAACCACGTATACCTTGTGTTGTGTGTGGTTGATGCTATGTTCTTTTCCTTTGATATACTGATATTTCATTAATGTGGTAGATATGATAGATGTGTGGAATAGATCTAAGATGATAAGTGATATATGCATGTTCTATTGTTCTAGTGTTGGATCCACTTGATATTTCGCTTGGTTGTAGACATCTCAGCCCTGCAACCCCCCATAGATGCTTCAGGTGAGACTGCATGTGCTTCGTAGGTGTGGCTGAAAGGGCCAGTAGTTAGGGCTTGTTGGTGCACTCTTGGAGTTGAACCCTGGGTCTTCCCTTGTGCCAACAATATTCCAAGTTGAGTAAGTGTTCTTTCTGTCAAAAGCATATCCATTACTTGGGACACATTATTTCAGAGCAAGGCATAGTAGTAGATCTAGAAAAGATCGAATCCATTAGAGGATGGCCAACACCCAGAAATGGGTCATACATCATAAATTTTATGGGATTAGATGGCTACTATAGAAGGTTCATAGTAGGGTTCTCTAAGATTTCTCATCCCATCACTTCTTTTCAAAAGAGGGGAACTAAATTTGAATGGACACTCAAGTGTGAAAACAATTTTAATTTGTCGAAGGAATTACTTACTAGTGCACCTGTGTTAAAGATTGTTGACGCGAATGAAATTTTTGTGGTATGTACAAACACATGTAAGGAAGGACTTGGGGGAATCCTCATGCAAAATAGACATGTCATTGGATATGAGTCCAGAAATATTAAGGATAATGAGAGGAATTGTGCCACTCACGACTTGGAACTTGCTTCCATTTTTCACACCTTGAGGATGTGGAGTCATTATATCATGGGGAAAAAATTTGAATTAAGGACATACCACATTGGCCTGAGGTATCGTTTTGAACAACCGACCTTGAATGTCAGGCAAACAAGATGGATGGAATTTTTAAGTGAATATGACTTCGATATCAAGCATATCAAGGGAAAGGAGAATAAAGTTGTTGATGCACTTAGTAGAAGACTTCATCTAATGCATGCTACTGCTGCCAGTATGCATCAGTCAGACTTGAAGAACAAAATTTTAGATGGTCTTGTTATAGATCAGCATTACCTATAGGTAAAAGAAAACTCACAGCAAGGAGATGTACAACATAAAATAAAGGAGTATGAGATAAAGGAAGACAGATTGCTCATGCATAAAAATAGAATCTATGTTCCTAGTTCTGGAGTACTGAGGAATTTGGTACTGAAGGAAATGTATGATGTTCCTTATGCTGGAAAATCTTAGTTACTAGAAAATAATTACAACAGTAAGAGGCCAGTTCTTTTGGTCGGGAATGAAGAAGGATGTTGTTGATTACATTGCTCGATGTATGGAATGTCAGAAGGTGAAGGCTGAGCATAGGCACCCAACATGTTTGCTGCAGTCATTGCCAAATTGAGAGAAGAAATGGGAAGTGATCACCATGGATTTCATCACAGGATTACCCAGAATGAATAAGCAACATGATTCGATCATGGTGGTGGTTGACAAATTATCAAAGGCGGCTCATTTTTTACCTATGAAGACAACGCATACAACGACTAATATTGCAGAAATTTTCATGAAGGAAATTGCTAGGTTGCATGGGATACCTAGGACAATCATCTCAGATAGAGATACGAAGTTTACCTCCAATTTCTGGAGGGGGTTGTTTAAAGGATTTGACACAAATCTAAACTTTATCACAACATATCATCCCCAAATAGATGGGAAAATAGAGAGGGTCAATCAAATAATTGAATACATGCTGAGAATGTATGTGATGGATAAGCCATCTAAGTGGGAAGATTACTTAAACTTGGTTGAGTTTGCATATAATAATGGGTATCAAGCTTCATTGAGAATGAGCCCATTTGAATCCTTGTACGGTAGGAAATGTGATACTCCAGTAAGTTGGGACAACCCAGCAGATAGAGTGGTACTTGGGCCGAAGTTGCTCAAGGACATGGAAGACCAGGTGGTTAAGATCAAGCAAAATTTAAAGGCAGCTTAGGATAGACAGAAAGTCTATGCAGACAAGAACAAGATAGCTAGAGAATTTAAAGTAGGGGAGCATATACTTTTTAAAGTGAAGCCCAATAAAATCTCTTTGAAATTGGGTAGTTGTACAAAGCTGGCAGCCAGATTCTGTGGTCCATTTGAAATATTGGAAAAAATAGGGCCAATTGCATACATTTTTGCATTGCCTGCTTCCATGCATGTGCATAATGTATTTCATGTCTCTTTACTAAAGAAATATGTACATGATACTAACCATGTTATTGATTGGCATCTGATTTAGGTAGAGACAGAGGGAGATTTTCAGGTTCCGCCAGTACGGGTCTTGGACAAAAAAGGTCAAAATTCTCTGGAATTAAGTTATAGAGATGGTAAAAGTTCAGTGGACCTGCTATGGTCCTGAATATGCTACCTGGGAGAATGAAGATTCCATGTGGGCAAAGTACCCGTAGATTTTTGAATAAATTTGAGATTTTGATCTCTATTTTGTATATGCACTGAAGACGGAGCCAAAATAATGGGGATGGGATGTAACACCCCAGGTTTTGAGCCCCCATTTTAAATAATGTATTGTTACAATGTTGAGAGGCCTGAGTAACCAAATAATTATTAAAGGGCCAGTGTGCCCAAGACATGTAATTTTTTTATCATTATTAATAATAAACACATAGTTGGCTATTAGATGGACAAGGACTAGAGTTATAGGGGGCTATGATTCCACAAGAGAGGGGGCTTGAGGGGATAAGTGTTTATTTCTATTTTAATTACCTTTTTGCCTAAGGGAGGGGATCGGTTACGTGAGCTTCTTGGGGAAGTTTAGGAGGTTCTTGATTTCCCCATGAGGTTAATTAAAGCCGCCTCTGGTGTGATGGGGGGATTCAACTGATGGCTTGTTCATTGATTCCCTGTACATTCATTCATTTTTCCCTCACACACTCCTATGCATGCACTCCCATGCACACACTTACCCATCCATTGATCCATCCTCATCTGCATCTTGGCTTGGCAAAGAGAAAGGAACTGCTAAAGAATTAGCCACGGGATAATTTGTTGTGATGGTCGCTGGTGCAATCCAACCATGACTTGGGGACTCCATGTCTGAGATGCATTAGCCTGTGCCCTATTTTTCTCACAACTGCAAGTCCTGAGAGTTCCAACATTGAGATTTTGGACCAATTGTGTTGGAGGCCCTAGAAAAAGGAGAAGGACTGCCTGAGGTAATGCATGGCAGAGAAGGGTGGAGTTCCATTCTCTTGGGGTGGTACAACCTAGGCAGAAGAGAGCTAGGTACTTGGATTGTTGTGGGTGTTGGGAAGCCTGTGAGATCTTGAGAGCTGACTAGTTTGGGAACCCAAGTACACTCTGGAACCTCCCTTGTGGATTCATATCCCTGGCTCGGGGGTGACATTGTTGTTGAGATTTGGAACAATGATGTCTACAGTTGGGTGAAACGTCCTTGGTCTGCATCCACTTGGTGTCATCTTTCATAAAGATAAGTTCTCTCTATTACGGTATCATTTACATGTATATGAATGTATTTTTCGTTGTATATTTAATTATTGTTAATTGAATTTTTAGACTATGCATGTTTGATGACTATTGTTGTGCATGTCATTAACGGCTTTTCTTTTATGAATCCTTAAATTTTAAAAAGGTATAGGTAAGAGAAAGAAGTCCAAGGGTGGGCTTGAAGGTAGCATACCCCATCCTGTGGGTGGTTGGGTATGTTACAACCACATTTCACATAGATTTAGATGGTAAGACCAATTATATGGAAGTAGAAGTGGTCAATGCCCCTTTAGAGTGCAAACTAATACTTGGGAACACTTGGTTCTATGAGATTACGACTATCGTCTCATTAGTATTTTGGGTCCTTTGATTTCTTCATCAAGGGAAGGTCGTGAACATCGACCAACTTGCATACTACACACCTAAACTTAGGACTAGTATGAGCTCCAATGTTCCCTTTGTCGACAATTGTAAGGATTAGTATATGAGTGTAGGAATGGGGAAATTCGAAGACTCCTCCTGAATGGGTACATTTACCCTTCCCCCACCAATTCCTTCCCCAAATGTGGCTCCTATTAATATGATCTCTTCTATTACTAGTGGATCCCTTGGATTTCGTGATCCTTGGTTGGTACCAAGTCCTTCAGAAGTAGATTCTTATGGGGACCACATGCCTCTTACTATGGTTGACATTTACTCTTCAATGATCCAATCTGCATCAACTGATAATGGTATGAAACTCCATTCCGACATGCAATATGATCAACCTACTCTGCTCACAAGGGTTGTTCAATCTCCACTTTCACATGAATTTAAAGATATCGAGTTGCCTTTAGAAGAGGCCATCCTAAAATTCATGGCTTCATTCGATAATCCAAAGTAATATGTGATGTATCAATTGTTTATTATTCCTAATTCAAAACCAACGAGAGTTAACTCAATGAGTTTCAATCCATGATTGGGGTCATTTGCTAGGGAATCTAATGAAATTCCCAGTCTTGACCTCTTTGCAACTTAGATATCTCTTTCATAACTTGCCACCGAATTCTCTTCTCCCAATCATCTTGAATAATAATGTTTCATACCTCATTTATGTATTTATGGGAATCATCAAGGAGATTATATATCTTGCAAGACTACTCACAATGAGTATTTTCATATTTGGAAATTTGATTCTATGTGGCGTGGCTCTGACATGGTGTTCCACATGATGCCAACAATGACCCATGAGTTAATTAATGAATATAGGGATCCTTGACCCAAGCCTATAAATGAGATCTACTTTGCATAAACCCTCATAATGCATAATTCCTTGTACATAGGTGTGTGGTGTGAGTGCTTTTTATTTTTGCGTGTAGGATAATTTGGTTTGATGATTATCATGTTTGGAACTTGATTTTCATTTTCTAGGTATATCTCCTCGACCCCTATCATAGGCACACCCATGGAAAGATAAGGAGATTAACATAGTTTGGTTTCTTTGTTAGACCAACATTTCTCATTAAATTATGCATTAATACAAACATGCATGTACAATAAATATGAATTTTGAATCACATAATTTTAAATAATAAGTAAGAGTTGAACCATATGTAGCCAATGCATGTCGAAAAATCCAAAAACATTTGTTCTTTTGGATATTTCACTATGCATTTTCACTTGAAGTCTAGTATTTATAGATGTGTTCTACAGGACTCGATGACATTTTATGCACTCTTCTTATGGAGACATCAACTGAACTTGAGGTACATGTTTTGAACTAACATATTATGGATAGGTTTCTCCCTACAATGTCATATTACATTA
>JASDQU010738699.1:55076-74694 GCA_032191745.1 Picea mariana
GAATTGGAAAAAATAATGAGAGCTCATATCCAGTTAAGTATTATGAATGGGTTTCAAATTGCTAGTCAGATTAGATTATGTGTCAATTTCCGCGCATTAAACAGGCCAAGTGTTAAAGACCATTTTTTTCTTCCTAATATGGAGATGATTTTACAACAAGTTACAGGGTCTCAAATGATGTCCTTACTTGATGATTTTTCTGGATATAATCAAATCAAGGTAAAAATGACTGATAGATATAAAACCACATTTACCACATGTCAGGGCACATTTTCTTCTAAACATATGTTGTTTGGATTATATAATGCAGGTGCAACCTTTCAAAGAGATATGAAGATGGTTTTTGAAAATCTAATCGGTAATATTATCCAAGTTTATATTGATGATTTGACCATTTATTCTAAAAAATGGTTGGACCATTTCGATCATTTTAGAAAATTTCTCATGCACTACAGAAAATTTGGTGTTTCTTTCAATCCTTCCAAATATATTTTCAATGTCACGAAGGGTAAGATTCTCAGTCACATTTTCTCTGATTCAGGGATACGTATATATCCCGAGAGGATTACTACTATTCTAAACCTCTCTGCCCCCACCTCCAAGAAAGAAGTTCAAGATTTCATGGGAATTATTTATTTTGTTCGTAGATTTATTCCAGATTTTGTTGCCATGGTTAAACCAATCCATAATATTTTAAGGTAAGATCATTCTTCTTCTTGGACAGATGATGTAAAAAATTCTTTCCATATGATTAATAAGCTGATGATTTCTGTGTCGGTTTTGATGAAACCAAATTTTGAGAAATATTTTATTTTATATACCAATGCCACATAGGAAGCAATTTATGTTATCCTCTTACAATGTGATGACCAAACATGAGTCAAAGTCTATCATATGACGAGGGAAAATATTCTTATATTGAGAAACATGATTTCTCTCTTGTCAAATCTGTATACAAATTTCACCATTTTATTTTGGGAAAACATACACAGGTAAAAGTCCCTTTCGTTGTTGTCAAGTTTCTACTTTCACAAACTTATGTTTCAGGAAAAATTGCACATTGGCTTGCCAAAATTCAAGAGCATGATTTGACAATTATGACTTCAAATACAATCAAGAGATGAGACTTATCCCTTCACTTCGCTCAACACCCTCAACCAAGTGAAGAACTTGACGACCAAGATAACCCTCTTTTAGCACTATTTAATATTGAAAATCAAAATCCCTCTATATCTGACCATCCTTGGTATAAAAATATGGTGTATTATTTGCAGTATCAAAGGTGCCCAGATGATTTGGATCCTCATTAGAGAAGGAGACTCCGCCTTGAAGGTTCTAAGTATATCATTTTAGGAGACTCCTTGTTTAGAATATCTGTTGATGGTTTGTTTCTATGATGTGCAAATGATGAAGACGAACATAAATTATTACACAAAGTACATGGATCATCAACATGTATCATCCATATTGGTGGATATTTTTCTGCTAAAGCTATTGCTTTTAAGATCATAAGAAATGGTTATTACTAGCCTTTGATCTTTCATGATTCCTATAAATTTGCAAGATCATATGATAAATGCCAAAAATTCATTGGTAAAGAACATCTTTCTACCATGAATCTACAACCTGTCCTTCCCTATTTCCCTTTTTCTAAGTGGGGTCTAAATTTTATTGGTCGAATCAATCCTTCATCCTCTGCAAGGCATATCTTTATTTTGACAACCAATGATTACTTTACTAAGTGGACTTAGGTTGTCCCTCTTAGACACACACAAGATGAACAAGTAATTTATTTTCTAGAGTCTAATATCTTTTATGTATCTGTACTTCCATTAGAAGTCATTACGGATAATGGTCCATCCTTCATTTCTGCAAAATTGACCCAATTTCTAGCTAAATTAGGTGTCAATCATTTCACTTCATCTTCTTATTACCCTAAGGGAAATGGGAAAGAAAAATCTAATAATAATAACCTGGTCAGGATTATAAATAGAATCATAGAAGACAAACCTCTCTAGTGGCACACACTTCTAAATTATTCTCTTTGGGCAGACTGTACCACCACCAAAGAAAGTAGAGGTTTTATTCCCTTTTAGCTCATATATGACCAAGAGGCTATTTTTCCTATTGAAATGGAGCTTTCTTCATTACGGTTGATGTTACAGACTGAAGAATTAAATTCTTATAGTGTTTCCCAAAGGATAAATACATTGTTATCCCTGGAAGAACACAAGAAATTTACCTTGGAAAATATGAACATGAGGCAACAAACAGTGAAGAATTATTTTTAAAAACGAGCAAAGGATGCTAAATTTAATATTGATGAAAAAGTCTTACTATGGGACTCATCCCATGATGAGAGAGGGAGACATTCTAAATTCCAAAAATTATGGCTAGGTACTTTCAAAATGACTTTTATCTCTGTTCTAGGACTTTTGCGACCATTGTTTTGATCAGAGAGTTCTTTCGGATTCATCGCATAGGTTTTTTGATTTTCGACATTTTGGACCAAACTAGTGTGGTCCATCATCAGGAAAGCGTTTGTGAAAAATGAAGGAAAAAAGGATATAACAGGTATATAAATACTTGAAAAGTTTTTGTAAGGAGCTGACTTAAAGAAATCAAGAATTATAAAATTTTAGAATTATAATTGTTTGTTTAATTAATTAATTATTTGTTTGATAATTAATTATTTGTTTGTTTATTAATTTTTATTTAAAAAGCGTCGACTGGACAATGTTTATAGATTAATATTTAGAATTATTCATATTGGCTAGGGTAGGGATCCAATTTTGACTAATTTTCAAAATTATGGCTAGGTCCTTTCAAAATGACTTTTATCCTCGACACAAATTCATATCTTCTTAAGGACATGGATGAGCGATTGTTTTCTTATAGTACAAATGGTTCCTACTTGAAACATTATGTGGAACCATCCTGATCACTGACTCAATTTTGTGTAAATATGACTATTGTATATATTTTGTCTTACGGTTTTTTTTGTCACCTTGGTTTATTGATTTTTATTTTCTCTTGTTTGTTTTGCATGGTCATCATAAATAAATTCTAAATCAATTTTTCCGTAATTATTTCATTATGTAAGTATTGTTGATCAATGAAAATAGGATACACACAGTTGCAAAAATATCTTCCTTTTGAGACACTAATGGAATAAATTTTTTCTTTCAATACTATTGTAGTATAGTTGGTTTTGTTTTCTTTGTTGTTTCTACTATCCCTTTCTTCCCTCCATCCTGATATTCAAGAGAATATCATAATCATTCTCCTTGGAATTTAAAAAGT
Organism: Picea mariana; assembly: GCA_032191745.1. Lineage (NCBI taxonomy): Eukaryota > Viridiplantae > Streptophyta > Pinopsida > Pinales > Pinaceae > Picea > Picea mariana. The sequence continues at coordinate 58,380 of JASDQU010738699.1, forward strand.
GTTATCAGTTATGAAACCTATTGATTGTGATGCATACATGACCAATTCCGCTCATACATCTCACTTTTCGTAAGTTATTCTCCGAAGTCCCATCTCATATTTTCCCTTAAACCATCATTTTCCCCTTCTTGCATAACTATTTTCTGAGCAGTTTCAATCACCTACTTCTACTGGTCTATGGAGCCAAGCATTCTAAGTTCTAAATATATTGAGAACATATTTCCCTATGGAGTCACCAGTTTGTTGATGCCCAAAAGTGCAACATAAAATTCCTACCTACAAATGGGTTGCAATGCATTATTACTTATATATATATATATATATATATATATATATATATATATATATATATATATATATTAAATAATACTAGATAGGTGGGAAGCCTTGATAAAAATAATGATAGAAAGCACTCCTATTATTGTTCTCATAATTACCTTAGGGGAAAGATTCAATGTTGAGAATAAGAGCGGAAATCCTAACTTATTTCCATGTGCAATTAATGGATGTTAAGGGTGCTAGAAATTTGATTTAAAATGGAGGAAATTTTTATTTTATTAAACATTTTAGTTTACTCTTGATACACTTATATTTTGATATATTGCTTCAAATATAACCCACATGCAACTCATGGTATATTTTCATACATGGGAAAATGATCATTATGTTGAATGTAATACTCCACTAGAAAGGAATGTGGGACATGTTATTTCGGTGCTACGGGTTAAATGGGCATATTAATGCTATGAAATTCATATGAGAGGTTGATTTGACTTTGAGTTTGGAAATGGTATGTTACGTTTTATGGATATTGGATATATGATGGTCGATATTCTATGTTTGGAACAAAGTTTTTGGGAGCTATAAGTGCTCCATATTTGGATGTGGTTGATGGAGTTTAATATGAAAATAGGGGAAGCGATGTGCATTTACTGCACGCCATTATTACCCTACCTCGAAGTCACCACCTTCACTTTCTCCTCGCATTTGCTTTTGCTATTCTAGTTAGCAACACCTCAATTGTGCTCGGACTTTGGCGAAAAAATAGTTGTGTTCTTTAGCTTTCTGGGATTCTTCTCATAAGTATGTTGGCTCTTATCTCTCCATTCATGATGGTTATCTCTGCTCCAGATAAAATTATTTTTTTGGATCTTAGAGATTGCATACAAAAGGTGTTTGTTTTCATAAGTTTATAATGGATTTGTTGTGGGTATTTTGGTCATGTAACTTGCATTTTGATTTGGGTTTCTTCCCGTTGGCATTTATATGCTTCAAACTAGAAATATTGTTTTCCATTTTATTTTGTTTGAAGTATATGTTTGTATGTGCCTGGAGAAAAGGTGGTATTAATATAATATGGTTGTTGGAAAAATCCTGTGGGTGAAGGTGTTTGGTTTCACTCATTTCATATGATTAATTTTGAGGGTTTCTTGTGTAAAAGAAAAATAATAGTTGGGTCTTATGACTATTGTGTAGCACCCTCACCCTGAAAGATGTGAAATCTTATTATTACCATGGCTTGTGATGTTATGGGTGTCCTATGTGTTGTATATTCCTGTCATTTTGATTGGAAGGTATCGATTTTTCTTTTCCTGCAGCCCACGTTTCAAACCTTACGACCATGTGCCTACTCCAAGCCTTGTTTCCCCTTCCAATATACAGGAAAGTGAATAAAGGAAAAACCAAATTAAAAATTTTGTTTAACTATTTGACCCAACAATGGGAAATATTGATATAAGCCACAAAATCATGGCTCATTTGTTATTTATCTATGAGGTGATTTGGCCGATTTTGAGTTTAGTAGGAATTCAATGGAAACAATGCCCACCAGGTTTGCATAGGGTTTCAAACCTAGTTTGTTTGCAATTGTTATTTGAGGTTGTGATGTAAATGTTATATACAAAAGGACGATAGATTTATCTTTCTCTTCCTCTCATGATTTTTTAAATCATTCTTTTATGATTAAGATTGAGTCAAATTGTTTTGTAAACAATCTCGTATAGAACGTTATTTAAAAGGAGAAATGAAATTCGTAGGTTTGATAATCCTGTAAATTTTTCTTGATTTTTTTATTGTGCATTTTAAAAAGATTGTTTCCATTTTATGGATTCTATGTGTTGAAGTTTAAAAGAGTGTTATGGCACAAATAAAATTTTGTGGAAGTTTTGGAAATAAATGTGCATGGAAAACAATGGATATTCAAATGATTTTGTGGATATTGGAAATGTTGATTTTAAAATCAATGAATGTTGTTTCCTGTATCAAAATAGTAATCGATAGTATTCTTCTTCATTGCCTCATTTTTAGCTCATTATACACCCACCACATTCCCAATAAAATTTAATCCACCCCTTGTTGTGTTATCTTGAATTTCATTTTTAAAGGAAAAGGATTAAAGAGGATTGAATGCTGATTTTAGTTGGAAATTGTGTTATGGAGATATTTTTTTTGGAAGAAAATGGCTCTGTGTTTTTCTTGAGTAGTATTTATTTGTTGGTTCCCATCCATGCTACCATTTTTCATTCATTATAAAGCCCCTCATATTCCTAATGACCCTATCATTCACTGTTCAATTGAAGTTTATTATTAAATTCAATATTTGGTGGGTTGTGTCAATGGATGGATTGCATATGCTTCTGTTATGAATGATAGAGACAACATCTTCATTTTACTTAGGTAGAGTATTAGTGAATGGATTGTTAAAAATTTTCATATTCTGATTGGAATATTTCTTTAGGATGAGTTTCTTCAGTAGGGGTAGCAATAGAAGAGGTGAAAACAGATGTAGAGGAAATAATTGGCAAAGAGGCCATATAAGGCCATGATTTTCAACACATTTTGATGTTGATCCACATGAACTAAATAAAATTTTCCAAGATGGGATTTTTTATATAGTTGGACAAGGAATTATGAAACCTAGACTTGAGAGGCCTCCTTTCGAACCACACCAAAATTTCTATGGTATTTGTGTCCCCCCTCATGTTTCTATGCAACCTAAACTACCTGTGAATGATGGCTTGCAAGAGATCGTCCATTAGCCTGTTGCACACCATAATGGTTGGCCTACATTATCATTTCCATTTCCCCCTCCTCCACCGCCATTCAACCCAACTTCCCAAGTTCATCATGTTGCCTCACCAGTACAATCCTCTCATGCAAGAAAGAGATTAAAAAATGCCATTATCGGGCTATAATTAGATCAAGGAAAAGAAGTGGCTAATCCATCCAAGTATTCCAAAGACTCCTTTGAATTAGTGTCCTCTCATCTCCACCTCAAAGATAGTTTCTCCCAGGTCATCAATGAAATCCATTCACAAGGTTCCAATCAATTGAAAGTTGTTACACAAGACAAATCAGAAAAGGGATCAAGAGAAGGAAATAATGAAAAGAGGAAAAACGCATCTCATAGAAAATATTGTTTTTAATACTTTTAATGTTATTTTATTTTAAAGAAAATGTTTATTGGTATGCCAAAATGTTTGGACAACAACAAAATATTTAAACATAATGTTTTGGAGAGCATGTATATGGTTCTATTTTTGGCTATAGTCATGTTTTATTTTGATACCAACATATTTGACTATTAATATGAGGATGGGAGTTACAAAGAGAATATTTCAGTTAATGTTTGGGGTATTATATTTCACATTTTGATTATCAGTAAAGAAATGGAAATTAGAGTGACAAGGGGTCCCACCTATTTAGTTATTATTTTAAATAGACCCTTATTTATGTATTATTATTATTTTGTCTAAACTAATTAGTTAAGATAATTAAGCTTAACAAAAGAAAGGTAGTTGAACTACCATAACTTATTAGGAAAGAATAAAATCTCAATCAAAATAAGAGACAAAGGGAGAGAGAAAAAAAGGGGAAATTTTGATTTAAGGTATGCTCTGTACTTGTGAGATACTTCTTTTCTTCAATCATTTTGAGTTTACTAGAAAGCTAAACTATCTTGATGAAAATAAGGTTTTATTGAAGGAAAAATGATTCAAAATTGAATCATATCTTTTAGCATCTTGTTCCTAAATGTGTATGATATTTCTTTGACAATCTGTGTGTTCTTGTTTGTTTATGGATTATATTTCATGACTGATAAAGAATATTTTGCAAAGTCAAGTGACAACATTTTTATGGCAAGTAGATCTAGATCTTTAGATTCAGTTTTTTTTGTTGTCAGAGTCTTTTTGTATGGTTCCCATCAGAGACTTCTAAATATGACTTTGGTCCTCACCCTCGCAGGGGTTTGTAAAGAAAAGTTTTGTTTGTATCTCAGAATGAAGTTAATATAAAAAATCAGATTTCTGATTTTAGTCTCACATATGTATCTTAATGATATTTTTGAGATTTTTCTTTTATCCTTATATCCTATCTATGTACACACTTATGTATATTTATTATTTATTTCTTTTTCACAGTTTCATATAATATATAAAATCAGCCTTGATCCCTTGAACATATTATCTGTGGATTAAGTGATTGTTTTTAATTTAAGGATATAAGCTTCGGGTAACATTCCCAACTATCTTTCCTTAGCCTAGAAAGATCGGAAAATGTTTGAGTAAGGTCCTTCGTACCGTTTCCTCAACACCTTCGATCTTGTGCTCCTTAGTGGCATGATTCCTTGCAATCGAAAATGGGTTTATCTCATTGAATCTTGATCGATTATTTCTATGATTGTTTAACATATGATGCTTTATTCACAGTCGCTAGATTTTACTAGGTACCATGTGGTCCATTTTTATCATTGGTGGATTCTCTCACATTTTTTAATGGTATACCTCGATGAATGAAAATTATATGGTTTCTACGATGCTCAACATCAACTCATTTATTCTCTTGATGCAAAATCGTATGATTGGGGTTTGGGACAAATACCTTGGGTTTGAGGCCACATCACTCATTCATGATCCCCTCCCAAGTTGCAATGGAGTATATCACTATTGTATGAGTACTTTGAGGACTACTAGGGAACTATCATTGGTGCTCAATGTCTCTCTGATGTATATTTTGACATATATACACACTATATTTTCTTATGGCTATTATCTCTTTGATGGCATGGATCCATCGTGTACTTTTTCCATGGCCCTCATCTTGCATTTCACTTGATGGATACATAGTGTATTGTGTTGGTGGCCACACTTTGTCTCTCTTCTGAGCATGGGTATTTCTACATTAGTTATGACTTATATATGTATTCCTAACATATAATTGTAGGTAATCACTGGTTATTTTATCTTGAAATCATTCCTTACACTTCCTCATATTCTTTATTACTGCAGCGTGTTTTAGACATCAAATCCTCTTCTGACCTCACAAATTAGGGGGAATATGTTACAGACTTATTTTCCACCCTAGGCACACATGGAGGACCCATTTGTTGGTGCAAAATTGGAGACTAGGGTTCTTGGAGGTTACCAACAAAGGTACCATTGTAGTGTAGTTGTGTTGGCATATTCAACCTTCTTCAAAGGAAGGAGGTATCACCAAAAGCAAAACTAAGAATTAGTGTGATAAAGTGAGTTACAGAGGACACATCATCATATATATCACATCATATCATAGTTACATACTTATATTTAAAGAGATCATAACATCAGAAGAATTATATTGGTAAATACAGTGAATAATCAGTGTTGTGCAACCTTAAAGTAAACACATATGTTGGCCCTTCACCAAGTTTTGGAGAAACTCGGTCGTGTTGACCATTTTTGGGACTTCGCCAGACAGGTCAAAGATAGAGCGCTCGGGCGAAGAGGATATTGCGGGATCTCTCCCCTTTTTACGAGATTTTTGGGTTTAGGGTTTATGTAGTGGGTATGGGATGTCAGCCCATGGGCTTACCCATGTTTAGGCCCCTTTTGTAATGTATAAATAGATATATAGGTGATGCAATAAGGGGGAAGTGCGCTAAGTGAGAATGGTTGTGAATTCTTTTTGCATACCATGTGTTAAGACTTGCAAAGCTAAGTGCGAGTGATTTGTAGTGATTTTTGCACAGACTATGTAATACTTTGTTCCTTGGCCTAACTCGGGGAAGGAGGATCTAGCGAGGTGCACACAGATATCCTATCCTATGTGGAGTTGTATTGTGTCTATGTGCATGTAAGAATATTAGAATAAGCTAATAAATAAGATGAAGAGTTAGTGGACGTAGCCCCACACTAGAGTGAACCACATATATCCTGTGTTATTGTGCTTGGTGCTATATTGTCCTTGTATTTTCTTAGTGCATTGTTATGATAGATAGATATACGAATGTTTAGTGCTTATGATATTAATGAATTCTAGATCTTATTTGATGCCATGTGCTTAATGGTTAGATATGCTTAGATATGGAATAATACTATGATGTTCTGTAACCAGGGTTTTAACTTGTGATGTGAATAAAGGGGTTAAAGAATAATGAATGTTAGTTGCTAAGTGCTATGTTCAGTATTGTGATCACAGAGCTGTATCCCATCTAGGTTGTAGACACTTGAGTCCTACAACCCCCCTACCTCTACCTTGGGTGAGACTTCATTTGCTTCGCAGGTGTTGACAAAAGGGTCAGTAGTTAGGGTTTTGTTGGTGCGTTGTTGAAGTGTTGAACCCTGGGTATTCCCCTATTCCAACAACATACATTATATAAGTTGTTGAAACAGTAATGAAATTAGTAAATACAAAACAGATAACAAATTACATAGTAAAAATATCATATATTCATCCTCATAATGACAAATTCTAAGTGGACAAGTAATCCTTCATATATTGATACCCTAAACTGTCATACACAGGATTGTGATTCATATTAAGTCTTATACTATAGGATCGGTATTGAGATATATGATATGGACTCTCATAGTCTACATAGCTACGGTTATTGTTCAATAATGTTAAATAAATACAAAGCTCAATGCTCCACATCAACAACACAATAAACAAAGACCCAAATGAAAACCCATAACTGAAACTTAGAATAGAACAGAACAATAAAGAATAGAATCGAAAACCCCAAATCAAACTTAATTCAACTAGACTCAAACTAAATCCATCCCAAACCATTACATAACTCCATTCTTTATAAATTTTCCTTAGGGATTATTGTCTTCTCGATTATGCTATTATGCTTTCTTGATTCTACATCCTTCTGGCATGTGCTCGAACATTCCATATCTTTATGTTGCTTTTCCAAATGACACATCACTCTTCTCCCTTGGTGGCGCACTAGAAATTATCTTTATTCCACTCTTATCTAAAGCTAATGTGCTCTTAGGTTCTGTAAAACCTTTATTCCTATAAAAAAATGGTTCTTCAAAATGAAGGTACCAACAGGCCCCAACTGCAATCCCTGACTCATTGTGAATCAACTTTTTGCTAGTTTGTTGTGGTTTCCTTCAAATGAAGGGCCCAACTCTGGGAAAATTTGCAATTATTTCTCTAAACAATTGTCATAGTATGAAACCCTATATTTCCCTTTCTGCACTATAATAGAGCACCCATGACAAACTCTTGTGCCGCAATTATGTCGGGCTATGTGGGTTTCATAACCATCAATGTCTTCCACTATGATTTTGCAACCAAAATCCAGGTGTTGTATTTTAACACAAATCTCCTAGACTATCGATATACACTCCCTCAGTTGTTTTTATAGCCTCGAGCTAAGGGTCATACAATATATATCTTGTTCTTATGGAATTCCCAATCATGTATACTTTCTTACGTCTATAGCCAAGATGCATGGTTGTATTCTCCCTTATGGAGGTCTAGATTAGGAGGGTCATCATCTGTGACCTTCATCATTGACATAGCCTGTAGTTTTTTTGGATAACTCTTGTAGGAAAATATTTCTCTAGTATTTCAGATTCCTTATAAAGGAAATTGACTATGGTCAATGAAGACAGTTGAAGAGTTGAAAGGAATTTTCACACCCATTCAAATATATAAAGATCTCAACGTTCACATGCCTGTGCATGTCTAGTAAATGGTTCCTAGCCTTTCACAATGATGAATAATGGTGTGAAGGATAATGGGACATGAGGCCAATCATTTTATAGTACGTCAAATAGTTCCCAACTATTTTTTCAGAATGAGAACATATCCATCACCCATATGCAATATATTTCCCGATATCTTTGTTTTTTGTTGGCTCATTTTCCCCATGGTTTTCGCTCATGTGAGAGGATCCCTACACCGGTGGAGGTAGAATGGTCCAAGTTGTCTCGTTGATCAAAGGTAAGTTTATAGTCCATATAGATAAAGTGACATGAAATCCATAGGTTTACTAATGAAATATAAAATTAGTAGGCATGAACGTCGACTCAATCCAATCCATGACGTGATTTGGGTTACTAAAGGAATAACCAAAAAGTGGGTAATGGGGCGTTGGAGTAATTTGGAAAAGTACTGACCAGGAGAGAATTTAACTGGAAAAAGGAGGACAATTTTTAAACTTTAAGTGATGGTGACAACAAAGAGGTAATGACCGGTAAAAAGGTACTAACGACTTTGAATGATCGATGACACAAGGGAACAAAATTTGAATTTCAGTAGCATTAAATATTAGAGGATGTGGTTGCAACCTCCTCGACCACAAATTGAATCCAAGCTAGATGACTTGGAAAGGAAAAAAAAGTACCAAGACATGTAAACATAAAACACGTTGTCAAAAAGTAAAACATATACAGAGATGGAAATCCTACTTACTAACACACTCCCAAAAATAGGATCATAATGGAACTGGAATTATGCAGTAGATAGGTATGGATTCAGGTGTGTTCCATTCACCCAACCAAGTCGAAGAACTCCATCAAGTTGTGCTAATTTTATAGCACTAGATTCACAGATTTTCGCAACTATAAAAGGACCAAGACAATGCATTTGTAGTTTTCCCTGAGTTTCTGATACTTGTTTTCATACAAGAGCACGAAATCACCCTCCACAAAAAATTTACATTTTGTATATTGATCATGCCAATCCTTCTATTAGTATTTATGCATAGTCTGATCAAAATCTACTAAGAATCTATCTTCCTCAAGTTCCAACATCCTCCACCTGTGAAACAATAGATTCATCATTGGTCATCTTGGTATCTTTCACAATGAAGAGACTTGGGGTGAGGAACTCAACTGGTACAAAGGATTCTCGAACATATACTAGTTGAAATGGGGTAAACATGTTCAATCACTTTGTGGTATTCTGATATTTCCATAACACAACTGGAACCCACTCATCCCAATTATCCCAATTTCTACAACATAGTTTAGTCAGCCCCATCTCTAAAATTTTATTAAATTCTTCCACCATTCTGTTAGCCTATGGATGATAAATACTTCTCTTATGATGTCGAATAAAAACTTATTTTGAAAGGTTTTCTATGGTTTCATTGATAAAGTTGGTTCCTTTGTCACTGGTCAAGCTATAAGGACACCCAAACCTAGTAATAATATTCTCAAAAATAAACCGTGTTGCGATGGCTGTAGAACAGTCCCAAAAAAAAAATTATTATGCACAACAAGCCAGGTAATCAATTGAAATAATTATGTATCTAGCTTGGTAATGCTTAGTTGGAGGATTTATCGAACCGATGAAATCGACAACCCATTTTTCAAAATCTTGTAGTTCACGAACAAGGTGTAGAGGAATCTCATTGCGGCGTGATGGTTTTCCCCCTCACTGACATATACTACAGCCATGAGCATATTCCTTATCATATTTAAACATTGTTTTCCACCATAGTCCTTCCCGTAGGATATTCCGAGCAGTTTCCTTTGTGCCAACGTGTCGTCCTAAAACTCCATTGTGATATTCCCATAAAATATTAGGTCGTTCATAGTTTAAAAAATGACATCGCGAGATATTATCCAATCCTAATTTGTAGATTTGGCTTGCAATCAGTTGATAATATACTGCACGATTCATTAGGTGCCTATTTTATGTTGCGAAATAACCTTCCGGCATAGTACCCGTAGTCAGGAATAGGGAAATTTCTGACAAATAAGCATGATTGGCCTCAATATAGAATATAGCTTCATATGGGAGCTGGTCATCTAGAGGTCCACCTCTTTCTGTGAACTCCAGGTGAGACAAGTGATTTAGCCCAACATTTAACTTTCTAGGGTTAACAATGACCTCAAAAGAGAATTCTTGAAACAAGAGAAACCACCTACAAATGTGACCCTCTAACACATGTTTGTTCACCAAATACTTCAAAGAAAATGACCAGTAAAAAAATTAAAATGAATTCCAAGTAAATAATTCCTAAAATTTTCTAAAGAATACTTCATGGCCAAACTTTCCCTTTTGGTTTGGGTGTAGTTGCATTTGTCTTGTGAAAGTTTGTGACTAGAAAAGTATAAAGTATGGTCCAAGCTTCCTTCCCCTGTTTGCACAAGAATAACACCTAGTGAAACTGCAGAGGCATAAATATGGACATGAAATTCAACTTTCCAGTTAGGATAAGTCAGAATAGATGTAGTGCTCAATTTCTCTTTTAGCAGATTGAATGCTTTATCATAGTCTTGAGTCCAATCAAATCCTTCAGATTTCTGGAGAAGTTGTTCCAAAGGTGTTTTTATGATCACATAACCCATGATAAATCGATGGTAATATCCAATATAGCCCAAGGTAATTCACAACTTCTTGACAGAAGTAGGAGGAGGCATATTAATAATAACTGCAATTATCAAAGGATTGACTAACACTCCTTGCCGACAAACAATATCCTTTACCATATTCCTAAACAATACATAGAAAATGAATTTTCGCATATTAAGGGAAATTTTTAACTGTCTACAGTGGTCTAACATAAAGCGTAATAGGATAATGTTCTTTTTAAGTATGTCTTATATAGTCCAATCATTCAGGTAGACCTCAAGGAACTTTTTAATGAAATCTCAGAACACTACGACTAGGATTTGAGAAAATAATGTTGGGGCATTCTTAAACCTGAAAGGCATTAAGTTGTAGGAAAATTATCTCCACTCAGTAGTGAAGGTAGTATTCTTATTACCTTCCTCGGTGATTCGAACTTGGTGATATTCAGAGAACCCATGTGTAAAGGAATATGCCTCATTTATCACTACTTGATCTAATACCTCATCGCTAAAGGGGGTAGGGAAGGGGTCATGCATGCAAGAATCATTTAGTATTTTGTAATCCACACAAACTCAAATATCATATGTACCTTTCTTGTTTTGTATCATGATACGAATGATCCATTCATCCTTATCGACAGGGAAAATCAGCCCAGTTGTGAGCATCCTATTAATCTCCTTCTTTACTTTCTCTTTAATTGTGGGATTTAGCCGATATGTCCTATTCTTGACTGATATTGATTCAGGTTTTAACTCTATCCTCATCTCCCCTAAATCACCCTTAATACATTTTAATTTTGATAAATTTGTAGGAAACAAATCGTCATATTCCTGCAATAGATATTGTATCTCAGTCATGGTCTATTGATCCCAATATTCTCTAATGGATGCCAACTTTGGATCCTCATTAGTTCCTATATTCAGTTTCTGCAACTTCAAGGGTTTGGTGTAGGAACTCGGGACATCATTTGGGATAGTATATTTTACCCCTCTACAACCTTTGGATTCCTGAAATTTCATATGCCTAAGGTCCTCAAGGTCATCGAGATCTTTTCGGTCTCTCTTGATTGTAAGATAGACCACATGTAGTCATGAAGGAGATGGTTAAAGCATGTGATGAATGAGGTACTCATGTTTGGTACAAACAACATGAGGATGTATAGGACTAAATTCAACAACTAAAATTATTTTCTGAATATGTTGCAAAGCTATAGTGATTTTAGGGGACTTCCCTGAGAACAAGAAGTCTTGACAAAATTTTTGTTGAATAATTTCCCAGCAAATTGTTTGGCTTCAATATTACTCATGTATATACCAAACAATTGGAATTTTCCCCAAGGAATTATTAAACTGCTGCAACCAAAATTGAGAAGGAAGTTTCACAACTTCCCATACATGAATACAATGCAAAATATGCTCCGTCGGATTTGAAATCCCATCATATAATCCCAAAGCCAATTGTTTCGGATTCAATGAAGAAATTTGCGAAGGGGGAATAAAGTGATCTTGGATGGCATGTTTTTATTCCTCCCATGAAGATAAAATACTTTTGTGGGTGGCCCGCCATCTATATGAAGAGGATATTAACACAACATCAAGTACCAAAATTATTTTCTTTGGTGCAACTTTATCCTCTAAATCCATAAGAAAGCTACATAAATATGGTGTGCCATCATAAATAGGGTGCTCTGTAGCCTCTGACCCAATCCACCTTGATGATATAATAGTTGAAAAATGTCATGAGAATTTATCGTATCTTCCCTATTGCTAGTTATCAAACATGACCTTTAAGTCTTCACCTACAAATTGAATATTCTACCAACTTACCGATCCATCTATAGTTATATTAATATAGGCCACTCACTTTCCTACAGTCAGAGTATAGAGATGATCCTTGGAATCCTCTTCAATATTCCTCTTCAATATTCTTCTTCAATATTCCTTGGAATCCATAAGGACCCTCATGCAAGTCTAATGTTTGGGTTACCTTCAAACCATCTGCTTAGAAATACATAATTTCTTTCTTAAAGTTGATAACAATAAAATTCTCATAATCCCAATCAATTCCCATTAAATATGGGTATGTGTCCTTCTCACACATGATTTATATAAACTAGAAATCGACCATTGTCTTGAATCCATCTCAGTCCACTTCAACATTTTGCAGTCTCCCAACAAGATAGATACAAGACTGATTGGCCATCCACAACTAAATGGGAAAATAGAATAGATTGGGCTTAACCATGGCTTCCCCAGTTTTCTTCGGTAAGATGTTGATTTTGGACTTCAGACCCCAAATATAACATAACATTATTAATATTGTATCCATTAATGTGAGTATTTAGTCTGCATTCCCTTGTGGATCGTTCCTTCCTTCTCTGTATTCTACCTATGTTTCTTTTGAGAAGATGATCCATAATCAAGTCTTCTAGATTCATTTCAATCTCTAGAATCCCCTTGAGCATGTTCCAAAACTCCTTAGTGAGTTGTTTTTCATCCAAAATATTAGAAAGTAAGAGGAATTGCAGTTCAATAGTTTGTTGGGGTATCACTAGAGGATAATTTTGTTCCACACACTGCTTTGCAAGTTTATATAGAATCTCATGGCTTGACTCGGTAGGTATCGATATTGCAGGATTACGAATCCCTCGAAATATCTCAACAACATCCTTAAGAAACTATTTTTTTGCAAGGGGGTCATATCTAAAAACTTCTGGTACTTCCTTGTTCTTGGCCCTTAGTTATGAAAGTATGTGAAGATCAAGAAATAAAAGGGAGAATGTGAACTTCGTGGAAGACACAATGATTGTTATTGGGTCGAAGTGAGCAAAAGAGAAGAAAAGATGGAGTAAAGCCCGAGAAATAAGACAAGGATATCGGGGATGACAAGTCAGCAAGGAAGAAGGATCATGGACATGTCAGCAAGCGGAAAAACCTACAATTGGATGCTTTGGAGCACCGCACGAGAAGGAAGGAAAGACAGGTTGGCGAAGCCCTGGAAATATGGGTCAAGTTGACCTAGGGTTTTAGACACCTAGGGTTTTGGTATCTAGGGTTTTGGACACCTAGGTTTCGGCCTAAGGCTGTCGGTGAGATATTGTAATGTATAAATAGAGGTCAAGAGGACCTGGGTCATGTTGGTATCAATATAGGTTATCATTGTTGATGTGAGTGATTATTGTATTTTGAGAGAGAAGTGTTAAGTGTGGGAGCCTTATGGTATTGTAAGATCTTCAGCTGTGTGTGAAGATCAACCATGGAGATGGGTGCACAGGGAGGGAAGAGAAAGAGAGGAGAAGAAAGAAGATCTGCTAGCTAAGAGTGCATATAAGAACTGTATGATTTACCTCAATATATTATAACATAGTTATGTGGACATAGCCCTAGAGAGAGGGTGAACCACACATATTTTGTGTTGTCTGTGATTGGTATTTTGTATTTTTCATTGATATATTGTGATTGTATTACTGCTTTAGATCTAATAAGTAGATGTGCATAATAGATCTAAGTTGATAAGTGATATATGAATGATGTGTTATTCTTGTGTTATATCCACTTGATATTCCATTTGGTTGTAGACGTCTCTGTCCTGCAACCCCCTCATAACTGCTTTGGGTGAGACTGCATCTGCTTGGCAGGTGTTGGCAAAAGGGCCATTAGTTAGGGCTTGTTGGTGCGCTCCTGGAGTCGAACCCTGGGTTTTCCCCTGTGCCAACAAATGGTTCCGTTGCTGGGACATGATTATTTTTAAGGGAATGTCAAGGTGGTTTCCATCGAAGATAGAGATTCAAAAGTGGATAGAGCATCAAGAGAAGGACTTTGCTAAAGCCCAGAATAAGAACCCTAATCTTAGCACTGAGGATTGGCTAGAAATATATATCTTCATTGATATAAATGAGATATTCTTTGGAGGGTTCCATCATGATCTATATGAGTGACTAGCTATATTAGTTGATACCCCATTTGAGATCCAATCTAGACTTCCTATGGTTTGGACGCCGGAGTTGATCAATAAGGTCAAGAAAGTCGATAACACTGTATCATGAGCAGTAGATCACTGGTTCGATAGTACCATTGGAGGGTACATCATAGAGTTTTTTGTTGACAGAGTAGAGTCGTGCATCCAAGATGAAAGATATTTCTTCAAGGGACCCAGAGGAAAATTTCTACAATTACTGAAGTTGAGACTCAAGATGTTATTGCATGAAAAGAACATCTTGAATATATAGTAGAATAGTTAGATCTAGAAAAGCTAATGTTCAAGAATTCAGACAACGACAACGACACAGAAGTTGGACATACACGTAGTGGGAGAGTGTTCGCAGAGGTCCACATTGAAAACTTGTTTAAGCAGAACTACAGGGAGGATGGTTTCTACAATGGAGAAGAAGCATATCTGACGGACGAAGAACATTCAGAACCCATCGAGAAAGAGGAAGGACAAGCTAAAGAACTTCGCCAAGGAGAACCTGAAAACTAAGAGACCACGCAAACCATCGAAGTAAGTACTATTATCCTTCTTGTTGATTCAGTCTTAAGAAACCAGAGTAATCCCAGTCACCAGAGCATCCAAAGCATTGTCAATAGTAGTCCACCACACATTCATTCAGGAACACTAGGAAGATCTATGGAAAATGAGATGGGACTCCCTATCTTTAGGGGAGATGGATCTGAAGATCCCGATTGACATTGGTTTCTATGTGAATCCATATGGAACATTAAGAATGTCACAGATGAAGCTATCAAAATAACCCAGTTCAGTACAACTCTCAGAGATCGCGCACTGAGTTGGTACATGAAACTTGTCCAAGGACTTGCACGGCCTAAGCCATTGAATCAGATCAAGAACGCGATGATTGGAGAATTCAAGAAACCTAATTCAGAATCCCAATGTATCACAGAGATGAAAGGGATCAAGCAGAAGGTATATGAACCTATTTGGGAGTTCGATCAGAGATACAAGACCTTAACATGCCAATTAACTTTTTAGATCCGAGACGAGCAGAAAAAGGAATGGTCCATTACTACCCTTCTACCACACATTAGAGTTCCCCTGATGCAATAGAAGATTGCTTCGCAGGCTGAGGCATTGGAGATTGCCATGAAGATAGAATCAACCCCCATGGGAGAATCTAGTTCAGGTATGAATCAGATTCTTAGTCATCTAACTAGCTTGTCTCTGCAGGTTGAAGATATGAAGAAAGACAAGGGAAAAGATAAAAGAGAAGACATCTGGTGTGTCAGATGCAGATCAGAAGGTCATGACAAGGAACATTTCCCTTTATTCAATGAATATTTGGATTCTGGAGCTCCGAGCCCCTTGAAGCAATTCACCTTACCTTGGTGTGAGGTATGTATAAACAAACATTGTACTGATGAGTGCTATTGTATGCAAAAGTATGTTCAAACACCTACAAATTTCTATTGTACATTATGTAAGTCTGTAGGACATGATGATAGGTATTGTAGGACTTATGATCTCATGCATGAAAGGTCAAGAGACATATATAAGATCCAAGGCGAAGTACAAAAAGAAGGAAACACTACACAGTACAACTCTTTAGGAAGAGGAAACTTCAATCCTCGTAGTGGATTCAAAGGAAGAGGACAAGGAGGAGGAATGGGTCAAGGCTGAGGGAAGATCATCTGTTATAACTGTGCACAACCTGGACACCTTGCAAGAAATTGTCAGAACCCTTGTACTACTTATAGCTACTACAACTCATTTGACCATG
>JASDQU010738699.1:74949-91706 GCA_032191745.1 Picea mariana
TCAATGGATGGATTGCATATGCTTCTGTTATGAATGATAGAGACAACATCTTCATTTTACTTAGGTAGAGTATTAGTGAATGGATTGTTAAAAATTTTCACATTCTGATTGAAATATTTCTTCAGGATGAGTTTCTTCAGTAGGGGTAGCAATGGAAGAGGTGAAAACATATGTAGAGGAAATAATTGGCAAAGAGGCCATATAAGGCCATGATTTTCAACACATTTTGATGTTGATCCACATGAACTAAATAAAATTTTCCAATATGATATTTTTTATATAGTTGGACAAGGAATTATGAAACCTAGACTTGAGAGGCCTCCTTTTGAGCCACACCAAAATTTCTATGGTATTTGTGTCCCCCCTCATGTTTCTATGCAACCTAAACTACCTGCGAATGATGGCTTGCAAGAGATTGTCCATTAGCCTGTTTCACATCATAATGGTTGGCCTACATTATCATTTCCATTTCCCCCTCCTCCACCGCCATTCAACCCAAATTCCCAAGTTCATCATGTTGCCTCACCAGTACAATCCTCTCATGCAAGAAAGAGATTAAAAAATTCCATTCTCGGGCTATAATTAGATCAAGGAAAAGAAGTGGATAATCCATCCAAGTATTCCAAAGACTCCTTTGAATTACTATCCTCTCATCTCCACCTCAAAGATAGTTTCTCCCAGGTCATCAATGAAATCCATTCACAAGGTTCCAATCAATTGAAAGTTGTTACACAAGACAAACCAGAAAAGGGATCAAGAGAAGGAAATAATGAAAAGAGGAAAAAATGCATCTCATAGAAAATATTGTTTTTAATACTTTTAATGTTATTTTATTTTAAGGAAAATGTTTATTGGTATGCCAAAATGTTTGGACAACAAAAAAATATTTAAACATAATGTTTTGGAGAGCATGTATATGGTTCTATTTTTGGCTATAGTCATGTTTTATTTTGATACCAGCATATTTGACTATTAATACGAGGATGGGAGTTACAAAGCGAATATTTCAGTTAATTTTTGGGGTATTATATTTCACATTTTGATTATCAGTAAAGAAATGAAAATTAGAGTGACAAGGGGTCCCACCTATTTAGTTATTATTTTAAATAGACCCTTATTTATGTATTATTATTATTTTGTCTAAACTAATTAGTTAAGATAATTAAGCTTAACAAAAGAAAGGTAGTTGAACTACCATAACTTATTAGGAAAGAATAAAATAAGAGACAAAGGGAGAGAGAAAAAAAGGGGAAATTTTGATTTAAGGTATGCTCTGTACTTGTGAGATACTTCTTTTCTTCAATCATTTTGAGTTTACTAGAAAGATAAACTATCTTGATGACAATAAGGTTTTATTGATGGAAAAATGATTCAAAATTGAATCATATCTTTTAGCATCTTGTTTCTAAATGTGTATGATATTTCTTTGACAATCTGTGTGTTCTTGTTTGTTTATGGATTATATTTCATGACTGATAAAGAATATTTTGCAGAGTCAAGTGACAACATTTTTATGGCAAGTAGATCTAGATCTTTAGCTTCAGTTTTCTTTTGTTGTCAGAGTCTTTTTGTATGGCTCCCATCAAAGACTTCTAAATATGACTTTGGTCCTCACCCTCGCAGGGGTTTGTAAAGAAAAGTTTTCTTTGTATCTCAGAATGAAGTTAATATAAAAAATCAGATTTCTGATTTTAACATCACATATGTATCTTAATGATATTTTTGAGATTTTTATTTTATCCTTATATCCTATCTATGTACACAGTTATGTATATTTATTATTTATTTCTTTTTCACAGTTTCATATAATATATAAAATCATCCTTGATCCCTTGAACATATTATCTGTGGATTAAGTGATTGTTTTTAATTTAAGGATATAAGCTTTGGGTAACATTCCCAACTATCTTTCCTTAGCCTAGCAAGATCAGAAAATGTTTGAGTAAGGTCCTTCGTACCGTTTCCTCAACACCTTCGATCTTGTGCTCCTTAGTGGCATGATTCCTTGCAATCGAAAATGGGTTTATCTCATTGAATCTTGATCGATTATTTCTATGATTGTTTTACATCTGATACTTTATTCACAGTCGCTAGATTTTACTAGGTACCATGTGGTCCATTTTTATCATTGGTGGATTCTCTCACATTTTTTAATGGTATACCTCGATGAATGAAAATTATATGGTTTCTACGATGCTCAACATCAACTCATTTATTCTCTTGATGAAAAATCGTATGATTGGGGTTTGGGACAAATACCTTGGGTTTGAGGCCACATCACTCATTCATGATCCCCTCCCAAGTTGCAATGGAGTATATCACTATTGTATGAGTACTTTGAGGACTACCAGGGAACTATCATTGGTGCTCAATGTCTCTCTGATGTATATTTTGACATATATACACACTATATTTTCTTATGGCTATTATCTCTTTGATGGCATGGATCCATCGTGTACTTTTTCCATGGCCCTCATCTTGCATTTCACTTCATGGATACATAGTGTATTGTGTTGGTGGCCACACTTTGTCTCTCTTCCGAGAATGGGTATTTCTACATTAGTTATGACTTATATATGTATTCCTAACATATAATTGTAGGTAATCACTGGCTATTTTATCTTGAAATCCTTCCTTACACTTCCTCATATTCTTTATTACTGCAGCGTGTTTCAGACATCAAATCCTCTTCTGACCTCACAAATTAGGGGGCATATGTTACAGACTTATTTTCCACCCTAGGGACACATGGAGGACCCATTTGTTGGTGCAAAATTGTAGACTAGGTTTCTTGGAGGTTACCAACAAAGGTACCATTGTAGTGTAGTTGTGTTGGCATATTCAACCTTCTTCAAGGGAAGGAGGTATCACCAAAAGAAAAACTAAGAATTAGTGTGATAAAGTGAGTTACAGAGGACACATCATCATATATATCACATCATATCATAGTTACATACTTATATTTAAAGAGATCATAACATCAGAAGAATTATGTTGGTAAATACAGTGAATAATCAGTGTTGTGCAACCTTAAAGTAAACACATATGTTGGCCCTTCACCAAGTTTTGGAGAAACTCGGTCATGTTGACCATTTTTGGGACTTTGACAGACAGGTCAAAGATAGAGCGCTCGGGCGAAGAGGATATTGCGGGATCTCTCCCCTTTTTACGAGATTTTTGGGTTTAGGGTTTATGTAGCGGGTATGGGATGTCGGCCCATGGGCTTACCCATGTTTAGGCCCCTTTTGTAATGTATAAATAGATAGATAGGTGATGTAATAAGGGGGAAGTGTGCTAAGTGAGAATGTTTGTGAATGCTTTGTGCATACCATGTGTTAAGACTTGCGAAGCTAAGTGCGAGTGACTTGTAGTGATTTTTGCACGGACTATGTAATACTTTGTTCCTTGGCCTAACTCGGGGAAGGAGGATCTAGCGAGGTGCACACAGATCTCCTATCCTATGCGGAGTTGTATTGTGTATATGTGCA
Source organism: Picea mariana (assembly GCA_032191745.1). Taxonomy (NCBI): domain Eukaryota; kingdom Viridiplantae; phylum Streptophyta; class Pinopsida; order Pinales; family Pinaceae; genus Picea; species Picea mariana. Next base: position 78,438 of record JASDQU010738699.1, read on the forward strand.
TGTAAGAATATTAGAAGAAGCTAATAAATAAGATGAAGAGTTAGTGGACGTAGCCCCACACTAGAGTGAACCACTTATATCCTGTGTTATTGTGCTTGGTGCTATATTGTCCTTGTATTTTCTTAGTGCATTGTTATGATAGATAGATATACGAATGTTTAGTGCTTATGATATTAATGAATTCTAGATCTTATTTTATGCCATGTGCTTAATGGTTAGATATGCTTAGATATGGAATAATATTGTGATGTTCTGTAACCAGGGTTTTAACTTGTGATGTGAATAAAGGGGTTAAGGAATAATGAATGTTTGTTGCTAAGTGCTATGTTAAGTATTGTGATCACTGAGCTGTATCCCATCTAGGTTGTAGACACTTGATTCCTAAAACCCCCCTACCTCTACCTCGGGTGAGACTTCATTTGCTTCGCAGGTGTTTCCAAAAGGGTCAGTAGTTAGGGTTTTGTTGGTGCGTTGTTGAAGTGTTGAACCCTGGGTATGCCCCTATTCCAACAACATACATTATATAAGTTGTTGAAACAATAATGAAATCAGTAAATACAAAACAGATAAAAAATTACACAATAAAAATATCATATATTCATCCTCATAATGACAAATTCTAAGTGGACAAGTAATCCTTCATATATTGATACCCTAAACTATCATACACAGGATTGTTCTTCATATTAAGTCTTATTCTATAGGATCGGTATTGAGATATATAATATGGACTCTCATAGTCTGCGTAGCTATAGTTATTGTTCAATAATGTTAAATAAATACAAAGCTCAATGCTCCACATCAACAACACAATAAACAGAGACCCAAATTAAAACCCATAACTGAAACTTATAATAGAACAGAACAATAAAGAATAGAATCAAAAACCCCAACTCAAACTTAATTCAACTAGACTCAAACCAAATCCATCCCAAACCATTACATAACTCCATTCTTTATAAATTTTCCTTAGGGATTATTGGCTTCTTGATTATGCTATTATGCTTTCTTGATTCTGCATCCTTCTGGCATGTGCTCTAACATTCCATATCTTTATGTTGCTTTTCCAGATGACACATCACTCTTCTCCCTTGGTGGCACACTAGAAATTAGCTTTATTCCACTCTTATGTAAAGCAAATGTGCTCTCAGGTTCTGTAAAACCTTTATTCCTATAAAAAAATGGTTCTTCAAAATGAAGGTACCAACAGGCCCCAACTGCAATCCTTGACTCATTGTGAATCAACTTTTTGCTAGTTTGTTGTGGTTGCCTTCAAATGAAGGGCCCAACTCTGGGAAAATTTGCAATTATTTCTCTAAACAATTGTCATAGTATGAAACCCTATATTTCCCTTTCTGCACTATAATAGAGCACCCATGACAAACTCTTGTGCTGCAATTATGTTGGGCTATGTGGGTTTCATAACCATCAATGTCTTCCACTATGATTTTGCAACCAAAATCCAGGTGTTGTATTTTAACACAAGTCTCCTAGACTATCGATATACACTCCCTCAGTTGTTTTTGTAGCCTCGAGCTAAGGGTCATACAATATATATCTTGTTCTTATGGAATTCCCAACCATGTATACTTTCTTACGTCTATAGCCAAGATGCATGGTTGTATTCTCCCTTATGGAGGTCTAGATTAGGAGGGTCATCATCTGTGACCTTCATCATTGACATAGCCTGTAGTTTTTTGGGATAACTCTTGTAGGAAGATATTTCTCTAGTATTTCAGATTCCTTATAAAGGAAATTGACTATGGTCAATGAAGAAAGTTGAAGAGTTGAAAGGAATTTTCACACCCATTCAAATATATAAAGATCTCAACGTTCACATGCCTGTGCATGTCTAGTAAATGGTTCCGAGCCTTTCACAATGATGAATAATGGTGTGAAGGATAATGGGACATGAGGCCAATCATTTTATAGTACGTCAAATAGTTCCCAACTATTTTTTCAGAATGAGAACGTATCCATCACCCATATGCAATATATTTCCCGATATCTTTGTTTTTTGTTGGCTCATTTTCCCCATGGTTTTCGCTCCTGTGAGAGGATCCCTACACCGGTGGAGGTAGAATGGTCCAAGTTGTCTCTTTGATCAAAGGTAAGTTTATAGTCCATATAGATAAAGTGACATGAAATCCATAGGTTTACTAATGAAATATGAAATTAGTAGGCATGAACGTCGACTCAATCCAATCCATGACGTGATTTGGGTTACTAAAGGAATAACCAAAAAGTGGGTAGTGGGGCGTTGGAGTAATTTGGAAAAGTACTGACCAGGAGAGACGTTAACTAGAAAAAGGAGGACAATTTTTAAACTTTAAGTGATGGTGACAACAAAGAGGTAATGACAGGTAAAAAGGTACTAACGACTTTGAATGACCGATGACACAAGGGAACAAAATTTGAATTTCAGTAGCATTAAATATTAGAGGATGTGGTTGCAACCTTCTCGACCACAAATTGAATCCAAGCTAGATGACTTGGAAAGGAAAAAAAAGTACCAAGACATGTAAACATAAAACACATCACTATGTATTGACAAAAAGTAAAACATATACAGAGATGGAAATCCTACTTACTAACACACTACCAAAAATAGGATCATAATGAAACTGGAATTATGCGGTAGATAGGTATGGATTCAGGTGTGTTCCATTCACCCAACCAAGTCGAAGAACTCCATCAAGTTGTGCTAATTTTATATCTCTAGATTCATATATTTTCGCAGCTATAAAAGGACCAAGACAATGCATTTGTAGTTTTCCCTGAGTTTCTGATACTTGTTTTCATACAAGAGCACGAAATCACCCTCCGCAAAAAAACTACATTTTGTATATTGATCATGCCAATCCTTCTATTAGTATTTATGCACAGTCTGATCAAAATCTACTAAGAATCTATCTTCCTCAAGTTCCAACATCCTCCACCTGTGAAACAATAGATTCATCATTGGTCATCTTGGTGTCTTTCACAATGAAGAGACTTGGGGTGAGGAACTCAATTGGTACAAAGGATTCTTGAACATATACCAGTTGAAATGGGGTAAACATGTTCAATCACTTTGTGGTATTCTGATATTCCCATAACACAACTAGAACCCACTCATCCCAATTATCTCGATTTCTACAACAAAGTTTAGTTAGCCCCATCTCTAAAATTTTATTAAATTCTTCCACCATTTTGTTAGCCTATGTATGATAAAGACTTCTCTTATGATGCTGAATAAAAACTTATTTGGTAAGGTTTTCTATGGTTTCATTGATAAAGTTGGTTCCTTTGTCACTGGTCAAGCTATGAGGACACCCAAACCTAGTAATAATATTCTCAAAAATAAACCGTGTTGCGATGGCTGTAGAACAGTCCCAAAAAAAAATTTCTTATGCACAACAAGTCAGGTAATCAATTGAAATAATTATGTATCTATCTTTGTAATGCTTAGTTGGAGGATTTATCGAACTGATGAAATCGACAACCCATTTTTCAAAATCGTGTAGTGCACGAACAAGGTGTAGAGGAATCTCATTGCGGCGTGATGGTTTTCCCCCTCACTGACATATACTACAGCCATGAGCATATTCCTTATCATATTTAAACATTGTTTTCCACCATAGTCCTTCCTGTAGGATATTCCGAGAAGTTTCCTTTGTGCCAACGTGTCCTCTTGAAACTCCATTGTGATATTCCCATAAAATATTAGGTCGTTCATAGTTTAAAAAATGACATCGCAAGATATTATCCAGTCCTAATTTGTAGATTTGGCTTGCAATCAGTTGATAATATACTGCACGATTCATTAGGTGCCTATTTTATGTTGCGGAATAACCTTCTGGCATAGTACCCGTAGTCAGGAATAGGGAAATTTCTGACAAATAATCATGATTGGCCTCAATATAGAATATAGCTTCATATGGGAGCTGGTCATCTAGAGGTCCACCACTTTCTGTGAACTCCAGGTGAGACAAGTGATTTAGCCCAACATTTAACTTTCTAGGGTTAACAATGACCTCAAAAGAAAATTCCTGAAACAAGAGAAACCACCTACAAATGTGACCCTCTAACACATGTTTGTTCACCAAATACTTCGAAGAAAATGACCAGTAAAAAAATTAAAATGAATTCCAAGTAAATAATTCCTAAAATTTTCTAAAGAATACTTCATGGCCAAACTTTCCCTTTTGGTTTGGGTGTAGTTGCATTCGTCTTGTGAAAGTTTGTGACTGGAAAAGTATAAAGTATGGTCCAAGCTTCATTCCCCTGTTTGCACAAGAATTACACCTAGTGAAACTGCAGAGGCATAAATATGGACATGAAATTCAACTTTCCAGTTAGGATAAGTCAGAATAGATGTAGTGCTCAATTTCTCTTTTAGCAGATTGAATTCTTTATCACAGTCTTGAGTCCAATCAAATCCTTCAGATTTCTGGAGAAGTTGTTCCAAAGGTGTTTTTACGATCACATAACCCATGATAAATCGATGGTAATATTCAATATAGCCCAAGGTAATTCACAACTGCTTTACAGAGGTAGGAGGAGGCATATTAATAATAACTGCAATTATCAAAGGATTGACTAGCACTCCTTGCCGACAAACAGTATCCTTTACCATATTCCTAAACAATACATAGAAAATGAATTTTCGCATATTAAGGGAAATTTTTAACTGTCTACAGTGGTCTAACATAAAGCGTAATAGGATAATGTTCTTTTTAAGTATGTCTTATATAGTCCAATCATTCAGGTAGACCTCAAGGAAATTTTTAATGAAATCTCAGAACACTACGACTAGGATTTGAGAAAATAATGTTGGGGCATTCTTAAACCTGAAAGGCATTAAGTTGTAGGAAAATTATCTCCACTCAGTAGTGAAGGTAGTATTCTTATTACCTTCCTCGGTGATTCGAACTTGGTGATATTCAGAGAACCCATGTGTAAAGGAATATGCCTCATTTATCACTACTTGATCTAATACCTCATCGCTAAAGGGGGTAGGGAAGGGGTCATGCATGCAAGAATCATTTAGTATTTTGTAATCCACACAAACTCAAATATCATATGTACCTTTCTTGTTTTGTATCATGATACGAATGATCCATTCATCCTTATCGACAGGGAAAATCAGCCCAGTTTTGAGCATCCTATTAATCTCCTTCTTTACTTTCTCTTTAATTGTGGGATTTAGCCGATATGTCCTATTCTTGACTGATATTGATTCAAGTTTTAACTCTATCCTCATCTCCCCTAAATCGCCCTTAATACATTTTAATTTTGATAAATTTGTAGGAAACAAATCCTCATATTCCTGCAATAGATATTGTATCTCAGTCATGGTCTATTGATCCCAATAGTCTCTAATGGATGCCAACTTTGGATCCTCATTAGTTCCTATATTGAGTTTCTACAACTTCAAGGGTTTGGTGTAGGAACTCGGGACATCATTTGGGATAGTATATTTTACCCCTCTACAACCTTTGGATTCCTGAAATTTCATATGCCTAAGGTCCTCAAGGTCATCGAGATCTTTTGGGTCTCTCTTGATTGTAAGATAGACCACAGGTAGTCAAGAAGGAGATGGTTAAAGCATGTGATGAATGAGGTACTCATGTTTAGTACAAACAACATGAGGATGTATAGGATTAAATTCAACAACAAAAATTATTTTTTGAATATGTTGCAAAGCTATAGTGATTTTAGGGGACTTCCATGAGAACAAGAAGTCTTGACAAAATTTTTGTTGAACAATTTCCCAACAAATTGTTTGGCTTCAATATTCCTCATGTATATACCAAACAATCGGAATTTTCCCCAAGGAATTATTAAACTACTGCAACCAAAATTGAGAAGGAAGTTTCACAACTTCCCATACATGAATACAATGCAAAAGATGCTCTGTCGGATTTGAAATCCCATCATATAATCCCAAAGCCAATTGTTCCGGATTCAATGAAGAAATTTGCGAAGGGGGAATAAAGTGATGTTGGATGGCATGTTTTTATTCCTCCCATGAAGATAAAATACCTTTGTGGGTGGCCCGCCATCTATATGAAGAGGATATTAACGCAACATCAAGTACCAAAATTATTTTCTTTGGTGCAACTTTATCCTCTAAATCCATAAGAAAGCTACATAAATATGGTGTGCCATCATAAATAGGGTGCTATGTAGCCTCTGACCCAATCCACCTTGATGATATAATAGTTGAAAAATGTCATGAGAAGTTATCGTATCTTCCATATTGCCAGTTATCAAACGTGACCTTTAAGTCTTCACCTACAAATTGAATATTCTACCAACTTACTGATCCATCTATAGTTAGGTTAATATAGGCCACTCGCTTTCCTACAGTCAGAGTATAGAGATGATCCTTGGAATCCTCTTCAATATTACTCTCTACTAGATATATATAGCAAGGACCCTCATGCAAGTCTAATGTTTGGGTTACCTTCATACCATCTGCTTAGAAATACATAATATCTTTCTTAAAGTCGATAACAACAAAATTCTCATAATCCCAATCAATTCCCATTAAATATGGGTATGGGTCCTTCTCACACATGATTTATATAAACTTGAAATCGACCATTGTCTTGAATCCATATCAGTCCACTTCAACATTTTGCAGTCTCCCAACAAGATAGATACAAGACTGATTGGCCATCCACAACTAAATGGGAAAATAGACTAGATTGGGCTTAACCATGGCTTCCCAAGTTTTCTTCAGTAAGATGTTGATTTTGGACTTTAGACCCCAAATATAAAATGACATCATTAATATTGTATCCATTAATGTGCGTATTTAGTCTGCATTCCCTTGTGGATCATTCCTTCCTTCTCTGTATTCTACCTATGTTTCTTTTGAGAAGATGATCCATAATCAAGTCTTATAGATTCGTTTCAATCTCTAGAATCCCCTTGAGCATATTCCAAAACTCCTTAGTGAGTTGTTTTTCATCCAAAATATTAGAAAGTAAGAGGAATTGTAGTTCAATAGTTTGTTGGGGTATCACTAGAGGATATTTTTGTTCCACACACTGCTTTGCAAGTTTATATAGAATCTCATGTCTTGACTCGGTAGGTATCGTTATTGCAGGATTACAAATCCCTCGAAATATCTCAACAACATCCTTAAGAAACTATTTTTTTGCAAGGGGGTCATATCTAAAAACTTCTGGTACTTCCTTGTTCTTGGCCCTTGGTTATGGAAGTATGTGAAGATCAAGAAATAAAAGGGAGAATGTGAACTTCACGGAAGACACAATGATTGTTATTGGGTCGAAGTGAGCAAAAGAGAAGAAAAGATGGAGCAAAGATCGATAAATAAGACAAGGATATTGGGGATGACAAGTCAGCAAGGAAGAAGGATCATGGACATGTCAGCAAGCGGAAAAACCTACCATTGGATGCTTTGGAGAAACTCACGAGAAGGAAGGAAAGACAGGCTAGCGAAGCCCTGGAAATATGGGTCAAGTTGACCTAGGGTTTTAGACACCTAGGGTTTTGGTATCTAGGGTTTTGGACACCTAGGTTTTGGCCTAAGGCTGTCAGTGAGATATTGTAATGTATAAATAGAGGTCAAGAGGACCTGGGTCGTGTTGGTATCAATATAGGTTATCATTGTTGATGTGAGTGATTATTGTATTTTGAGAGAGAAGTGTTAAGTGTGGGAGCCTTCTGGTATTGTAAGATCTTTAGCTGTGTGTGAAGATCAACCATGGAGATGGGTGCACAAGGAGGGAAGAGAAAGAGAGGAGAAGAAAGAAGATCTGCTAGCTAAGAGTGCATACAAGAACTGTATGATTTACCTCAATATATTATAACACAGTTATGTGGACATAGCCCTAGAGAGAGGGTGAACCACACATATTTTGTGTTGTGTGTGATTGGTATTTTGTATTTTTCATTGATATATTGTGTTAGTATTACTGCTTTAGATCTGATAAGTATATGTGCATAATAGATCTAAGTTGATAAGTGATATACGAATGAGGTGTTATTCTTGTGTTATATCCACTTGATATTCCATTTAGTTGTAGACATCTCTGTCCTACAACCCCCTCATAACTGCTTCGGGTGAGACTGCATCTGCTTTGCAGGTGCTGGCAAAAGGGCCATTAGTTAGGGATTATTGGTGTGCTCCTGGAGTCAAACCCTGGGTCTACCCCTGTGCCAAAAAATGGTTCCGTTGTCGGGACATGATTCTTTTTAAGGCAATATCAAGGTGGTTTCCATCGAAGATAGAGATTCAAAAGTGGATAGAGCATCAAGAGAAGGACTTCGCTAAAGCCCAGAATAAGAACCCTAATCTTAGCACTGAGGATTGTCTAGAAAGATATATCTTCATTGATATAAATTAAATATTCTTTGGAGGGTTCCATCAGGAGCTATATGAGTGACTAGCTAGATTAGTCGATACCCCATTTGAGATCCGATCTAGACTTCCTGTGGTTTGGACACCGGAGTTGATCAATAAGGTCAAGAAAGTTGATAAAACTGTATCACGAGCAGTAGATCACTGGTTCGATAGTACCATTGGAGGGTACATCATAGAGTTTTTTGTTGACAGAGTAGAGTCATACATCCAAGATGAAAGATATTTCTTCAAGGGACCCAGAGGAAAATTTATACAATTACTGAAGTTGAGACTCAAGATGTTATTGCATGAAAAGAACATCTTGAATATATAGTAGACTGGTCAGATCTAGAAAAGATAATGTTCAAGAATTCGGACAGCGACAACGACACAGAAGTTGGACATACGCATAGTGGGAGAGTGTTCGCAGAGGTCCACATTGAAAACTTGTTTAAGCAGAACTACAGGGAGGATGGTTTCTACAATGGAGAAGAAGCATATCTGACGGACGAAGAACATTCAGAACCCGTCAAGATAGAGGAAGGACAAGCTAAAGAACTTCACCAAGGAGAACCTGAAAACTAAGAAACCACGCAGACCATCGAAGTAAGTACTATTATCCTTCTTGTTGATTCAGTCTTAAGAAACCAGAGTAATCCCAGTCACCAGAGCGTCCAAAGCATTGTCAATAGTAGTCCACCACACATTCATTCAGGAACACTAGGAAGATCTATGGAAAATGAGATGGGACTCCCTATCTTTAGGGGAGATGGATCTGAAGATCCCTATTGACACTGGTTTCTATGTGAATCCATATGGAACATTAAGAATTTCACAGATGAAGCTATCAAAATAACCCAGTTCTATACAACTCTCAGAGATCACGCACTGAGCTGGTACATGAAACTTGTCCAAGGACTTGCACATCCTAAGCCATTGAATCAGATCAAGAACACGATGATTGGAGAATTCAAGAAACCTAATTCAGAATCCCAATGTATCACAGAGCTGAAAGGGATCAAGCAGAAGGTAGATGAACCTGTTTGGGAGTTCGATTAGAGATACAAGACCTTAACATGCCAATTAACTTTTTAGATCCGAGACGAGAAGAAAAAGGAATGGTCCATTACTACCCTTCTACCACACATTAGAGTTCCCCTGATGCAATAGAAGATTGATTCACAGGCTAAGGCATTGGAGATCGCCATGAATATAGAATCAACCCCCATGGGAGAATCCAGTTCAGGTATGAATCAGATCCTTAGTCAGCTAACTAGCTTGTCTCTGCAGGTCGAAGATATGAAGAAAGACAAGGGAAAAGATAAAAGAGAAGACATCTGGTGTGTCTGATGCAGATCAGAAGGTCATGACAAGGAACATTTCCCTTTATTCAATGAATATTTGGATTCTGGAGCTTCGAGCCCCTTGAAGCAATTCACCTTACCTTGGTGCGAGGTATGCAGAAACAAACATTGTACTGATGAGTGCTATTGTATGCAAAAGTATGTTCAAACACCTACAAATTTATATTGTACATTATGTAAGTCTATAGGACATGATGATAGGTATTGTAGGACTTATGATCTCATGCATGAAAGGTCAAGAGACATATATAAGATCCAAGGCGAAGTACAATAAGAAGGAAACACTACGCAATACAACTCTTTAGGAAGAGGAAACTTCAATCCTCGCAGTGGATTCAAAGGAAGAGGACAAGGAGGAGGAATGGGGCGAGGCTGAGGGAAGATCATCTGTTATAACTGTGCACAACCTGGACACCTCGCAAGGGATTGTCAAAACCCTTGTACTACTTACAGCTACTACAACTCATTTGACCATGTTATAGAAGATTGTCCTGTACTACTAGCTAAGCTTCAGGAAAGATGAGGACCCCAGCAGAACCCACAAGTGCAATTGATGTATGTTGAACCTCGCAGAGAATACCCTAGAGTCGTTTTTATAACCAGAGGAGGCTTTGTTACAGGAGAATACAGACTGACACAAGGGAACACTATAGAATATTCAGGAATCTAGAAAGATGCAAAGAATACCCAAACTTTTGATGCAAAGAAAGAAAGACAGATGTTTGAGGAAGCTAGGAAAGAATTCATAGGAAACCAAGGCTCTACATCAAATACAAGACCAGAAGTAAGAGAATATGGAATGCCTATGGCCTTTTATCAGTCTGCTTCATCAGGAGAAGGAAAAGAGGTAAGAAAGGTCATGGAATTCCATACACTTGTATTAAATTGATTCATGATGAAAACGTTGCACAAGAGCTACATAATCTAATCAAACAATATGAGATAGGAAATATAGACCCCTTGCTGAATAGGGCAGTACACCAAATTGGTCAGAAGAGAAGGAAAAATAAGGAATTACATTTGAACGCTCAAATATGATAGTATGAGATAGAATATGTGGTCCTTGACTTAGGGTCAGAGGTCAATGTCATGACGAAGAAAACCTGGGCAGAGATGGGAAAAACAATGTTGATCTATTTCCCTATCAGGCTTAGGATGGCTAACCAAAACGTTGTCGGCCCATTTGGAGGATTGGAGCATGTCCCTATGGACATTGATGGAGTAAGAACATTTGCAAATTTTGAGTTAATTGATATAGTTGATGACAGTTTCCCTTAGCCTGCGCTGTTAGGAATTGATTGGGCCTTCAAAACTATACTATTGTTGACTTAAATAAAGGACATATGAATTTTGAAGGATATGGCCTTAGGGTCATCGCACCTTTATATCCATATGAAGGTCAACGATACACAAAGCCCATCAGAGAAGAAGACTGTGCATACGCACTAGAAAACATATACAAGCTAACAACCAGACAACATGATTACATTAATCCTATGGCTGATGGGAATCTAAGCTGGTGAAGTGATAGAGCATGCTCATCAGACTCAGAAGAAGCATTGGAGAACTGGCAGAACCATATGTATGAAGTATCTACAAGGAGATGTGATAGATTAACCATAGAAGTTCATTGGATCGGCACAACAGTAAGTAACTTACCCACATTTGATGGTCTGAATCCATTAGAAGCCTTCCTATCAGACTTTGAAACAAGTGTACCAACACAACAGAGGTTGTTGGCAATGGATGAGGCCTTGAAAGCCACACCAGCAAGATGGTGGGGGACACACAAAAGTAATATTACAAATTGGGTACAATTTTGTACTTTGATGACAACACAATTCTCATCACAAGTAGAAGGTTGCGAAGTTTGATACACAGGTCAAAGCTACCCAAAGGACCATGTGCGAAGCTGTGAGTAATATTGGAGAAACATTCCTCAAGAAAAACGGGTGCATAAATTCATTAACACGCTGGACACGACACCTATCAACTAGTACCTTCAAGAAGAACTGCACCTCATCACCACAGATTGGAAAGGCATGACTCAGAATTTTATAACTACATTCTTATTTGAAAGTCAATTTCCTTCAGTATATCAAGAACTACAGATTGTGAGACAAAAATTATTCGAGGTATCCAGCCTTTCCTTAGAACAGGAAGAGGATGAATGGATTGCGCCTCCCTAGAAACTGCAAGGTTGTTACAACATCAATACTGACGAAGACGATGATCCTAGGAAGGTGAATATCACATAAAAAAAGGGCCAGAGAGATGTGGAAGGACTAGGAGTCAAGCTGCCATTCATTGGACAACCAATCAAGATTAAGAAGGTCAATATTGGAACAGAGAAGACACCAAAGTTTGCAAATGTTGGAGATTACTGGGATTCTGCTACCATTGATAAAATTATAGAATTACTGCATGAATATCAGGACTTGTTTCCAACCAAGTTCACTGATATGAAAGGCATTAGAGTGCCTATGGGAGAGATGAGGATCCCTTTAAAACTAGATGCTAGACTAGTCAAACAGAGACATTACATATTGAACCCTAAATATAAGGAAAAATTGAAGATTGAGCTTGATAGAATGTTGGAAGCAGGGATTATAGAACCCATGGAAGAATCAGAGTGGATAAGCCCTATGGTGGTGCAAGACAAGAAAATAGGAGAAATAAAGATATGTGTAGATATCAAGAAGTTGAATGATGCTTGTTTGCATGACCCCTTCCCTACACCATTCACTGACAGAGTGTTAGATAATGTGGGAGGCCAAGAAGTATATTCTTTTACAGATGGATTTTCAGGATACCATCAGATCCAGATTGCCAAGGAAGACTGCCATAAGAACACATTTGCAATAGAATGGGGATCCAACCAATATAAAGTGATGCCATTCAAATTGAAGAATTCCCCAACCATCTTTTCCAGGGTGGTGGTCGAAGCATTCAAGGAATTTCTGCATAAATTTTTAGAAGCATTCTTTGATGATTGGACTATGTTTAGTTTGTTGAAAAATCACATTGAATTTCTAAGGCTAATGTTGGATAAATGAAGGCAGTGTCAAATTGCTTTGAATCTGAAGAAGTGCATTTTATTTTCACCATTTGGAGTTCTGTTAGGACATATTGTATGTAAGCAAGGACTGTTGGTAGATCCATCCAAGATCGCTATTATAGTTGATCTAACCCCTCCTACAATAGTTAAACAGCTGTGCACTGTGCTGAGACACACAAGCTACTACATGAAGTTCATTAAGGGATATTCTCATATTACAACACCCATGGAGAAGCTGTTGAAAAAGGATTGTCAGTTTAGTTGGACTGAAGAATGCCAAGAGAGCTTTGACACACTGAAAAATAAAATGGTTACTGCGCCCATTTTGGTTTTCCTAGATTGGACCAAGGAGTTTCATGTGCATGTAGATGCATCATCCATTGCATTGGGAGCTATGTTAGCACAGCCAGGAACAAGAGGCATTGACCACCCATTATCCTTTGCTAGCAGGAAGCTATCCACAGTTGAGATTAATTATACCACTACTG
>JASDQU010738700.1:42403-56193 GCA_032191745.1 Picea mariana
ATTAAGGCTTGGGCTTAGGCGGAGGTTCCGAGGTCGAATCCCACGGACTCCATTTTTGGTGTGTTGGTTATATATATTTGCAATACATATTGATCAACCGCTAACTTTAGCGATGTCTCTAGAATCTCTTTCAACCTGTTTCCAAAGTTGGCATGGTCTGCCAGATTTGGTGGACCCGCCAATTTTTGTTTTCAAAATTCATTCACAGGTTCTCCTTGGACGTTTCCCATCTGCCATGTGGCAGCCACTAATTGGGCCACGTGGCGGCCTCTCATTGGGCCACGATGCCCCCTTCCAAGTCATCATGCCAAGTCATCATGCCAAGTCATTTGTATGGACTATACGGACTGCCATGTGGCACGATATGACTCGTCCACGTATCAGTCTAAAAAGCCAATAACCAGGTGACATGCGGTAGCCTCTGGTGCTGCCACATCATCATGCTAACATCATCATGCCACATGTCACTTCCATTCTTTTCCATGTGCGTTGTATGGATGATGACGTCAGAAATATGTATGTTAACTCATCCCCTGTTGACTGGGCTAGGTTGACCAAATTTTGACTGTGAATATATTTCAATCTGTAACTTTGTTTGACGAGTCGTTTGCATCGTTAAAAATATTGCGACGCTCTCTTCACGATCATGCTATTTTCACTGAGTATTGGAAAATTTCAATGTTTTCCCTTTCTCTGTCTGTTGGAGCCATTCTGAGCGTTCTGAGTTGCCTCCATGAGTTCTGAGTTATTCTTAGCCTTCTCTGGATCCTTTTTGGATCACGCCTTCCCACTGAGAGATTTTTGGACCACCAAAATCTTTCATCAATCAACCGGTAAGTGAGGGAAGAGTCTCCTCACTTTTTCCTTCTCGATCCACTTTGCCTTGCTTGGATGTGTACCTTTTAAGCCTACTAGAATATAATCAACATCACCCCTACGTAAAGTCCTCGTCCCCTTGTCCAGGATGATATATTCATGTAGCTCATCCAAGTACTCAGGTTCAAACTCATCAATTGAAGGTATTGAAACTTCCTCATCTTGATCCATGATCATGGGAGGCTCAAAAAGTTTCAAGTTCTCAACATTCACAACTGAGTAAATCTACATATAAGGTGGAATATCCAGACGAAAATAATTGGTACCACTTTTATCCAAGATAGTGAAGGGTCCATAATGAATGGGCTTGATTTTCTTGCCTTCACCCTTCAATCTCTCCTTGTTGATGTGAAGCCATACCCGGTCTCCAACCTGCAACTGATTGTCATGTCTAGCTTTATATTCTGCTTGAATTTTCTCCAATTGTTCCCTGACTACCTAGTGTATATGTTGGATCCTCTAGATGAACCTGCGGGATATGTCCTTTGTTCATTGTTCATTCACATTGGCATCTCTCCCATACATCAAGTCGAAAGGAACCTTCAGTGGGTATCCAAAACATGTCTCAAAAGGCAAAATATGAGTGGATGAATGTAAATATCGATTGTACGCATGTTGTACATAGGGTATATGTTCATCCCATAACTTGGGATGCTTATTGCAGTAGCCTCAAAGCAAAAGTGCCACTGATTGGTTTACCACCTATGTCTGTTCGTCAGTCAGTGGATGGAAATCAATGATCCTCTTCAAATTGGTGTCCATCATTCTCCACAAGCTATTCCAAAATTCCCCGAGGAATCGATTATTTCGATTCGAGATGATGGATGTGGGTAATCCAAAGTGAACCCAAACATGTTGAAAGAAGAGATTAGTAGTCTACTCAACAGTGATCTTCCTTTTACATGGCATCATGATACACATCTTGTTGAACCTATCCACTACCACATACAAATAATCATGAACCCCTTTGGTTTGTGGTAAACCCCCTACAAAATCCATGGATACACTTTCCCATGGATGGGATGGAACAGGAAGTGGTGAGTATAGCCCCAGTTTTCTATTAGTGGGCTTACAAGTATAACACATCACACACCCCTTTACATATTTAGTTATAATTGCTTTCATTTGAGGCCACTAACAAAGCCTCTTCAAATGAGACATAGTTTTTCCTACCCCAAAATTCCCAGACACAAGAGAAGTGTGAGCTTCTCATATTACATGGACTTGTTCACTTGTAGGAACACATAGCTTCCCAAGATGATAGAGTAGTTTTCCCTGCAGATAATAGTTCTCTACCTGTGCACCAAGGGTTAGCTTCGCATATACTTTTTTAAAATCTTCATCGATGGCATATTGTTCTTCATATCTATCATGAGATAAAGAAGTATTCTTAAAAATAATAGAAGCATCAATAGGAGCTCTAGAAATCATATCATCTACCTTGTTACTTGTACCCTTTTTGTACTTGATTACTAAATGAAATTGTTGTAGAAAACTCATTCACATGTAGTGTCGAGATTATTGCAATTTGGTTTTTGCTTGAAGATATTGTAATGGTTGGTGATCTGTATGTATGATTGTTCCCTTTCCTAACAAGTATTGCTTCCATTTCTTTATGCTCTTGACTAATGCATACAACTCTTTATCATATGTAGGATAGTTAACAACGGCTTGGTTAAAAGTTTCAGAGTGGTAACAGATAGGCTTACAATATTGCATCAATACTACACCCATGGCGTATCCGCTGGCATCTGTCTCGATCTCAAAAGGATGTTGAAGATTCAGCAGTGATAATACTAGTGTGGTACTGATCTTCTCCTTCAAAATATTGAAAGCTTTTTGTTGCTTTCCTTCCCACTGAAAAGTATTCTTCACATTGGTTAAGGAATGCAAAGGAGCTGCTATAAAGGAGAAGTTGGGAATGAATCTCCTCCAATACTGGACTGCACCTAAGAATATTCAGACTTTGGTTACACTCTTTGGCTCAATCCATTTTACAATTACATCATTTTTGGAAGGATCAATTTTCAATTGTCCTCCTCCTACAACATGACCTAAGTACACAAGTGTAGGCTTTCCAAATTCACATTTAGACAATTTTACATACATCTTTTCCCTTTGTAAAGTATCCAATACTTGCTTTACATACCTCACATGCTCATCCCAAGTCCCGCTAAAAACAATAATTATGTCTAAATATACAATAACAAAGTTATCTAGGAAAGGCCTGAATACATCATTCATCACACGCATGAAAGTTGTCGGAGCATTACAAATCCCAAACGGCAAAACCAACCACTCAAACAATCCTTGTTTGGTTTTAAAGGAAGTTTTCCATGCATATTGTTCTGTGACTCTAATTTGATGATATCCACTGTGCAAATCCAACTTAGTGAAATAAACAGCATTCTTCAATTGATCAAGCAAATCATCTATACAAGGAAGAGGGTATCGATTTTTCACCATGATTTTATTTAAATCTCGGTAATCGACACACATTTTCCATGTGCCATCTTTCTTTGGCACCATCACGATCGAAGAACCACAAGGAGATGAACTGGGCCTGATGACCACTTGATCCAACAAGCCCTGTACCTGCTTCTTGATCTCTGTCATCTCCACAACTGACATTGTGTACATGCCCACATTAGGAAGAGGAGAATCTTGTTGAAGATGTATCTCATGTTGGATTTCCCCCTTAGGAGGTAATTCATATGGTTCCTGAAAAATATCATCATACTTAGAAACAATATCAATTAATTCTTTTTTATGAGATGGATCACACCCTTGGAAAGCGTCGGATGTCCCGACATCTTTCTCTCTGATGACCATGAGTACATATATCTTATTAGTGTTTATGAGTCTTTTCATTTTCCCTACACTAACAARTGTTGTATTTACCCTCATGTTGTGAGCTCTAACAATATATTCCACTCCCCCTTTGGTAAGGTGGTATTTGTTCTCATGATGAAAGAAGATTGTTTTTCTATCATAAAGATAAGGACTTCCCAACACTATGCCACATATATCAAGTGGTACAACATCCAAATCCACTTCATCAATCAATTTTGAAGCAATAGCAAATATGATCCTACATTGTATGGTGACATTACGTTTTGCTTTATCACATACCCAACCAAGAGGATAAGGCTTCGGATGTGGTTTTGTTTCAAGACCTGTTTTCTTGACAAGTGCTTTAGATATTAAGTTTACTTGGGAACCTGGATCAAATAATATATATATCTTAGTATGTTTAGATACAACTCTTATATGAAATAACTCATTCCTCTTTTGTTCATCAACATGAGATTCATCATTGGAAATAGAACTAGCATGAAGAGAATCTTTACCTTGTACTCCAACGGTTGTGATATTTCCTTCATCTCCTGAATCGGAACCAAGATCTTGTTGCACTGTAGCAATGGTCATTGTCTTCTCCTTTCCACCGAACTGTTTTGGTTTGTTTTTTTGATGCAGTTTCCAACAGTGTTCTTCATCATGACCTCTCTTCTTGCAATGAGTGCAAGATGGTTTTCCTCCTTCTCTCATCACTATAGTGTTCTTCTTATCCTTCCCTTTAAACTTCTTAAAAGTCTTTTGTGGGAAATTGGAAGGTTTTTTTGTGGGATCTTCTTGAACATGTTTCCCCATGTTCTCAAGGTGAATGGCTTGCACAAAAACTTCGTCAAGACTAGTTGGGTTCAACAAGAGAAAAGTATGATGAATATAACTGTGAAGTGCACCAATATACTTCATTAAAGTTTCATAATAATCCAAAGGAATGTTCAATGCAAGAGCTTTCTTCCTAAATTATTCTCTGAAACTTTGTACAGTTTAACCTTTAATTTTCCTTAAAGTTTTCTATTCCATCATTGCTTTGTGTAAATACCCTAATGGATAAAATTGCTTCCTTACCGTTGATTTAAATTCCGACAATGAGGAAAGAAGATTACCACACTTACTTTTGTCTTGAATCTTTCTCTCCCACCATACGAGAGTGGTGCCTTCCAACCGAAGAGAATCTAGTTGCACTTTAACTTCCTCTTCATCAATATGTTGGACATGGCAATAAACTTCAACCTGTCGGATCCAATTATCTAGCTTTTCAGGATTAGCATCTCCATTAAACATAGGTAAAGAAAATTTTACATCAATATTTAATAATGGTTTCTTAAAAGAGGCTTTATGGATAGAATGATGAGAATGCTCAGAGGAAGAAGAATTAGAATTTGAAGGTGAATACGGAGGCTCAGTAGGATCTTCTTCGTCCCCTTGGTTTACCGAAGCATCATCATCTGCATGTGCTTCCTTTTTCTTCCCTTTATTCTTCATCCTCTTCACGTAATCTCCATACATTCATTTGACCATTTCTGACATGCGATAAAAGACCATGTGAAATTTTTTCTCATGTTCATCACACTTGTCCTCTTCTGCAATTTTCTTCCTTCTGAATACATGGCCAACTTTGGGATTGAAATTCTTAAGATTTCATTCACCATGTTTATGCTTGGCCCTAGTAAGCATTCACACTCAACAATTCAAGTCAAAGACGACTGCTCTGATACCAACATGATCCGGGATCTTTTCATCATGACTTATAAATAATTTCATTAAATGAGCATAAATTAAAGTGCGCCACTAAAGAAGGAAAAACTCAAAATGAAGAGACATAAGCATCAGATCTGAACACAAAAACTTGATAACGGAGTTCGTCCATGGTGGACTACATCTTCAGGTCCTACTCTCAAATGGGTAGGCTCTTTCATTAACTCTACAAAAGAATTTGGCAAAATACATAAGTATACCTCATTCTGAAATCAAGCTGCAAAAATAATGCTCAGATCAAAAAACAGATAGAACCACTAAATTCGTGGCGTCAAATTACCCAAAAAATGATTGTCTCCATGCTTCGATCCGACTCTGGCACTCCCAGGCCCAAGAATAATTTTGTCTCAGTTTTTGTGCCCTCTGCAACCTGCAATAATCATTGTATCGCCTCGAAATTCATGCCCACATGTCATACGGTCCGTGCCTCCTCCCCCTCGTAGCTGGGCAGAATGCACCTTTTTAATATTAAATGTGAGCAGATGTACCAAGTGGTAACTACGACGTAGTGGTTATGGGCAGATGTATTAAGTCTTGGGCTTAGGCGAAGGTTCTGGGGTCAAATCCCACAGACTCCATTTTTGGTGTGTTGGTTATATATATTTGCAATACATATTGATCT
This sequence comes from Picea mariana, assembly GCA_032191745.1. Taxonomy (NCBI): domain Eukaryota; kingdom Viridiplantae; phylum Streptophyta; class Pinopsida; order Pinales; family Pinaceae; genus Picea; species Picea mariana. The sequence continues at coordinate 48,507 of JASDQU010738700.1, forward strand.
ACCACTAAATTTAGTGGTGTCACTAGAAGATCTTTCAACTTGTTTCCAAAGTTGGCGTGGTTTGCCAGATTTGGCAGACCCGCCAATTTTTGTTTTCAAAATTCGTTCATGGGTTGTCCTTGGGTGGTTCCCTCATGACACGTGGCAGCCCCTGATTGGGACACATGGCGGCCTCTCATTGTACCACGTTGCCCCTTTCCAATTCATCACACCGTGACAGCGCCACATTAGTCATATGGAATGTACGGACTTCCATGTGGCACGATCTGACTAGTCCAAGGATCGGTCTGAAAAGCCAATAATTAGGTAACATGTGGCAGCCTCTAGTGTTGCCACATCATCATGTTGATGTCAACATGCCACATGTCACTTCCCTGCTCTTCCACATGTGTTGTATAGATGATGATGTCAACCATACGGATGTTTACGTCGGCAGTACGGATGATGACTCATCTTGTGTTGATTGGGCTAGGTTGACTAAACTTTGCCCGTGAATATATTTCAATATGTAACTTCATTTGATGAGTTGTTTGCGCCATTAGAAATATTGTGACGCGCTCTTTGCGATCATGCCATTTTCACTGAGTTTTTGGAACTTTGAATTTTTTCCCTTTCTCTGTCTGTTGGAGCCATTTTGAGCATTCTGAGTTGCCTCTATGAGTTCTGAGTTATTCTTATCCTTCTCTGGATCCTTTTTGGATCAAGTGAGGACTATAAAACAAATATGATTGAGCACCTCACTCTAAGTGGCAGCTACATGAGACTCGTTGGTAACCCAATAGCTAGGATAACTAGGGAGGTCAAAAAGGCTATAAAATATTCCAACTTAGATCAATTAAACTTGTTGGTAACCCAATAGCTGGGATAAATAGGGAGGTCAAAAAGGCTATAAAATATTCCAACTTAGATAAATTAACCAAGAAATGGTTGCTTCCCACCTGCGATATAACTCCTAGGATCTATGGTCTTCCAAAAATTCATAAAGAATGTGTTACCGATTATGCTTGTCATGTTCTGGTGGATGGTCATTTTGGCCTAGGTCTGTGATTTTTCCTGTCTTTTCCCACCTTTTGTGCAGACCCGATCATAGATTTCTCCTCCCAACATATATTTTCCTTTGTTGTTTGCTTTCGTCCTTTGGTCGACTGGTTTTCCTTGTCGAAATTTGCCTGAGAGATATCGGCCCCAAGCTTTTATGTTCCCCCTATGGCCGATTACTTCTCTTTTTGCCTTTATTACCGAGTCTTTGTTTTTTCCCAAGTCCTAGCCGTGTCGTCCAAGTCTTCATTATTGCAGGCCGTGGCACTGAGAGCGGTCTTATATAGAATCAAGTGAGTGTGGGAATCGGGATTTAAAATGTTGAAAGATTATGCATCAAGGATCGCAAAATCCTGATTCGCGAAAGGGAATATCTAGGCTGTCCGTTTGTGAGAAGCATACGGTCATTGATTTGACTTCGACGATTTTAGGAATTGAGACTTTGGGTTTCTCGTTGACAAGTGCACCCATAGCCCGAAGCCCCGAAATGAGAAATCTTGATTTCGTGATTTTGTGAATCGGAGGTTTCCCAGGAGCAGCATCTATTTCTCCCGAAACGCGAAATCCTGAAAGCTCCCAGAAATTGGGCCCACTGTCCTAGCACCTGGTCACAAAGGAAATAGGTCTGAGAAAAGGGGCTAGCTCTCGTTGCATAGTCGGTATTTCGTATTGTCAAGGGAACGATTGTGGCCGTCCATTTTGAAGCGAGTCTGACCACCGATCTCAGCGACCGTTTCGCGATTTCAGGCATCGCGATAATGAATCCAAGATGGGGTGAAAACTCCCTAAATGAGAAACCCCGAAACATCATGCAGGACAAGCATGAGGTCACGGCCCGCAATGACATGGGGTGGTTGAAAAGAGCCATGCCAAATGGGTTGAGAGCGTTTGTATTAATAGCAGAGGAAGGCAACATGGTTTCAAGGTGCCAAGTTTAACTCAACAAGTCAGGAGCATCATCTAAGAGCATTCATGGACATTTGGGCTTGTCCCGATCCCAATAAGGGAAGTTAATGAAGCCAAAGAAGGTGGTTGAAGCCTTGTTTCAACCATAAATAGGAAGCATGGAAGCACCGGTCGTGGAGGCGGGCTGTCAGCCCAAGGTCACCCTATCATGAAATTTTCCTGCAAAACCCATACTTTCTTAGATTTGCGTCTGACAAAGGAAAGCATGTGCAGTCTGACAGAAGGAGAAGAAACACAAAGCTTTGAATGCAGGGGTCCAATTGCATCCCGAGGGGACGTTATCAGTTCTGAGTATATATACTCATGTTTTATATTTTTTAAGTGTCGATGGTTAAGCGGAGCTCCCGATTGTAAATATTTAGTAAAAGCCTCTGGTTCTCTTGTTATGTTATGTATTTGAGACTTCTTGTCTAATGAAAGTCAGTTTCCTTTTCATCACTTTGTAATGGTTGTATTAGAACACTCGGGCATGGAAGATCCAGTCGAGGATAGTTTTGTTTGTGTGATGTATGTTTGATCACAGTGACACCGCTGTCAATTTTAATCAGCTCCCTGTGTTGCTTTCCTTCCAACACTGAATGACCCGGGCATGGATGATCTAGTTAGGCGATTACCATTGAATTGTGATGTATGATTGATTTTAGTTCATGATAATTTCATTTAATTCCCTGTAGCTCTGAGCCAAGAAGATCTTGTCTTTTGAGTTATCTTCTCCTTTGGCTGCCAAAAGACCAGACGTCCACAATAGACCACTTTGTCTTCTTTAGGTTCTTCCCCCTACTCACCACTATGCAGCAAATCACTAACTGAAGTTAGACTAAGACCTCACTTGTCTATGTATGCCAACCCTGTTTTCGAAGTTAAAGCAATATAATCTTGAGACTGTTTCCATTAGACCACCCTTAAATTTATTCATTGTGACATACAAACTGATGGGTATTGGGCTTACCTCTACCGCAATCCAGAGGTGACTTTTGGTGATAACATTTCTAGCGTCATTGCCAAGGACGAAATTGAATAGTTTCCCTAGGATTGAATGACAAAGCTTACTAGTTCTGAAGGTGCATAAGAAATTAGTACATTAAACATTGCAACTGTGCACCTGGCGACTCCACTGTGGTGACTCCATTGAGGTGGATCCACCGGCGAATCCATTGTTTCATTTGTGGCTTCTAGAATCATACACACAAGGTCTACTCCACAGCTGCCTTCAGCAACACCTGAAGCTAACCCAGAGAAAATTGTCAGAAATGGAAAGGCCCTCCGAGAAGGTACTTCTACTGTTGAACCAGGCATTTCTGATAATTTCCACTTTCCTTCTTTAGAAACTCCAATTTTTGTTTCTCATTCCCCTGTTATACCTTCTGTTGGAGTTTCCCGAACTTTAAATTTTGGAAGTGTTCCATTTGAGTTTTCCCCTCTTGGTCTAGGATTGGAGGGAGAAACCCTTGTCACTCCTCTCTCTCTTGAAATTGTATCGTGGTTTAGACCCAGTGCGTTTGAAGATGTTCCCACCCTGGACTTTACCACTCCTCATCCTTTTGTTGTTGTTGCAGACAAAGAAACCTCTTTTCCTTCAGGCCCTTTTGAATTTTCTTCGAATCCTCTGTTGCTTCCCTTTCCTCCCAGAGGCATGGTCCCAGTCTCCCCAGTTCAAACCCCTTCTCCTCCTAATTCTCCTCCACCTCATATCCATATGGAAAGTGCTAATCCCCCTGGAAACAGAATGGATGCCATAGTGGCTACAAGATATGCCCCTCTAGTCCTACCTCAACCAATGAATGCCCTCCCTGCTAGATATTACCTAAAATATATGCCTAAGTTCACTGGAGATGATGACATAAATGTTGAAGAGCACCTTTCTACCTTCTACAGTTATGAAGACAATCTAAATATTGAAAATGAAGTTGTCTGGATGAGAGTCTTTGTCCAAAGCCTTGATGGTGAGGTTAGGAAGCGGTTTAGGGGATTAACCCTTGGATCTATTGTTGATATCGAGGCTCTAGATGATGCCTTCTTGAGACAATCGGGGGATAAAAAGGACTTTATGTATTATATCACAGAGTTTGGGTCCCTGAAGAGAAAAGAGGGAGAATCTATTAATGATTTCTCCAAAAGATTCAATAAGATGTACAATAAAATCCCTATTGAGATAAAGCCTATAGAATCCTCTACCAAAATCACTTATTCTAGTGCTTTTGACCCCAATTTATGCCTCCTGCTCAAGGAAAGAAGAGCTACTTTCCTGGCTCATATGCAAGATGTAGCCTTGGAAGTAGAATCCAAAGTATTGGCAATTGACAGAAATAGGAGCAAAGCCGACAGAGACAGAGGAAGAGGAAGATCTGAGGCCTCAACCTCTGGTTCTTTTGCATCCTACCCTCAAGTAGATGAATTAACCAAGATGGTGAAGTCCCTGTCTACATAAATGGAGAAGATTAAATTCGAAGGGAAGCAAGGTTATAAGAATGTCCCAAATACGGATAACAGATGCATATTCAGGAGGCCGAATAACAATGCTCCTCAGATTATGCCAAGGGAGCAGAAGGACAGAGATAGAAGCGATCAGAAAATCTAGACTCCCCTTCAAAATAACCTTGCTATTGATGAGGAAAGGGAAAAAGAGGAGCTTGACCCTGAAATTCACTGTATTGAAGACACCTCCCCATTTCCCCATTTGACTCAATCCGCATATGAGGAATCCCTTTTGAACATTCAAATAAATGAGCTAAGCAAGGGCGAAAAGGCCAATACCAGTCCTAGCAAATACAACCTCTGGTCCAAGAAGAAAATAGAAGAGTCTGACATCCCTGCTTAGCCTCCCAAATCAAAGAAGCCTATTAAGCATGCAGTGAATACCATTAAGGAAAAGAAAGATCAGAATCCCTCACCAACAGCCAAAGACCTGTCCCAGAGGTGAGAGAAATTTTGAAACCCCCTTCCTCCTTTAGCTTTGAGCATAAAATTCAGAAGATCAGAATCCCTGTCCCCCTGGAAAAGCTAGTCAAGCACGAAGACTTCAAAATGTCCCTCTCTAATCTATTGTAGCTTGAACCACCATGTCATTCCACAGACTCAGTAAACCTCCAAGACAAAAATCCTCCAGACATCTTAGGTCCTATGGTAGAAGACAGAGATGATTCATCCCCTCCCTTCTACACATCCATGAACATACATGACAAGGTGTTGCACAACTATCTGATGGATTCAGGGGCTTCCCATAATCTCATGCCCAAAACTGTCACGGAAGAAATAGGATTGGAAGTCACAAAGGATTATCATGATTTGTATTCTTTTGACTTGAGGAGAGTGCAATGTCTTGGAGTCATCAAAGATCTGGTGGTAACCTTGTTTCAGTTGCTCGTGAAAAGTGTGGTCATGGATATCATGGTGGTTGATGTTCCTCCCAAGTTTGGCATGTTGTTGTCAAGATATTGGATAAAAAGACTTGGGGGAACCTAGATGGACCTCACATATGCTACCATTCCATTCTTTGGAGGGGATCATAGGAGACTGTACAGAGAAGCTCAATTGGCCTACATTATCAGTGATGAAGCCGATCCTACCAATCATCCTATCTTTTCCTTTGATACTGATTTGGGTTCCAGTCTATTGCATCTCACTGACGCTCCTAAGCCCCCTCTTGAAATAAGAAAGCCTATTTCTCTCTGTGAAGATTCTCCTCCAATTACCTCTATTTGGAAAATGTTTTTTGATGGAGCTTCTTCTAAAGAAGGTGTTGGTGTTGGGGTAGTTTTTGTTTCCCCTGCTCAGGAAACCACATCTTTGTCATACAAATTAGAATTTAAAGCTACCAATAATGTGGTAGAGTATGAAGCTCTTGTTTTGGGATTAAGAGATACAAAGGACATGGGGATTAAAGAGATATATGTGTTTGGAGATGTTGAACTAATTATCCAGCAGATCGGAAACATTTATCAAGCCAAACACTCTCGATTTAGGAGTTACAGAAACGAAGTATGGGACCTCATTGACCGTTTTTTCCTAGCTTTCAACATATCATTTATTTTAAGAGGAGAAAACACTGTGGATGATTCTCTGGTTGTTTCAGCAAGCAATTTTAGAGTTCCTCTGCCACCTAAAATCAGGTACGATGTAGAAGTGAGATATAGACCCTCTATACCTGACAATGTCAAGCATTGGAAAGTGTTTGAATATGATATTGAAATCAAAAGATTCCCGGACACTGCTAATGAGTTTTTATCATTACATATTGATCAATATCCTGATCCTGAAATAAATCCTCATACTGGTGCATTTCTAAACAAAATTGTTGACCATCATATTGTTCAGTTGCCTAGCAATCACATTCCAAAAGGACTAGTTCCTTTGGAAAGATTATTTGACAAAAATGATGTGGTAGTGAAGGGTAAAATCTCAAATGATGATGCTGATGCAACGGAGTGCAACATTGGAACAGAGAAGGAGCCAAAGTTTGTCAAATTGTCAAGCAGCTTGACGGGAAAGCAGAGGGCTGAGTATGTTGAGTTATTAAAGGAATTTTTTGATGTATTTTCTTGGACCTATGAAGACCTCAGGACATATGACATAATTTTCATTGAACATAAGATTCCACTGAAAGAGGAGGCCAAACCATTTAGGCAGAAATTAAGACACATAAACCATATGTTTCTACCTATTATGAAAATAGAAGTAAAGAAGCTACTGGATGCCCAAATCATCGTACCCTTGAGATATTCAAAGTGGGTGGCCAATTTGGTCCTAGTAAGGAAGAAGAGTGGGGAAATTAGACTTTGTGTCGATTTCAGAAACCTAAACAGGAGCTCAAAGAAAGACAACTACCCCTTGCCGAAAATGGAACACATATTACAAAGGGTAACTGGCGCATCAAGGATATCCATGATTGATGGCTTTTCGAGCTACAATTAGATCTCGGTCCTGCCTAAGGACAGAGAAAAAACATCCTTCACCACTCCTTGGGGTACGTTCATGTATGCCAAAATTCCCTTTGGATTGATGAATGCAAGGGTGACCTTTCTGCGAGCCATGGATATAGCTTTCATTGGAGAAAGGGACAAGTTCGTGGTCATCTATCAAGATGACATTACAATTTTCTCCAGGTCTGGTAGAGAGCACTGTGAGAATTTGAGAATGGTGTTCCTGGAATGTAGAAAGTTTGGTCTCTCCTTAAATCCCAAAAAATATTTGTTTTCCATGAAGGAGGGAAAGTTGTTGAGCCACATAGTATTAGTCGAAGGAGTCAAGATTGATCCCAGTCGAGTTGAAGCAATTCAAACCTTGTCACTCCCAAGATATAACAAAGAAGTCCAATCTTTCCTGGGAAAAATTAATTTTCTGAGGAGGTTTGTTTCCAATTTTGCTGAGATGGCAAAGCTTATAACAGACATGTTGAGGAAGGGAAATGAATTTGAATGGACTATTGAGTCTCAAAATTCCTTTAATCTGATAAAGAAGGCCTTGAATGAGGCACCCATGCTTATCAGTCCTGATTACTCAAAGGATTTATTTATTTTCTCATTTTCTTCATCTGACATTGTAGTGGTTGTTCTGTTACAGAGGAATGTTGAAGGGTTGGAGCAGCCCATCTCCTTTTTCAGTCGGCCATTGAGAGATGCTGAGGTAAAAGATGACATGATGGAAAAGTATCCCTACACTTTGGTTAAATCTCTCAAGGCTTTCA
>JASDQU010738700.1:57267-70232 GCA_032191745.1 Picea mariana
GACATCCTTGGGATCTAGTGATTTGAGAACATGTTATATTCTAATTTAAAACCTGTTATGGAAATATTTAGCATATGTTTCTTTGTTATGTTCAGAACATAGGTAGCTAATACAAACAATTCATTAAAATAATCCTCCATTGAACCTTTTTGTTACAACCAAAAATTTGGGCAAATATTTCATCTTCCTCTATATCTTGGAAACATTTAAATAATTGTTTTTTAATGTGTCCCAATTTCTAACTAGCCCTTGAGATTTAAAGTTCCACCATAAAAACCAATCATAGGCATGTTATCAGAAAAGTTGTAGGTTGGTAAAATCTCGACCCAAACACCAAATGGCAACAACTAGGAGAGAACCTACCCACTGTCACCTTAGGTAAGTGTTCTTGTCACTTTAGAGGTGAGGTAGTCACCTCAAGGGGGGAATCTCAGTGACCCTAGGGGGGATTGAGACAGAAAGTGATAAGTATGAGTGGAGGTCCCTAGAGGTCAATTATATATGATAGGAAGAGGCTGGAAAGGAGTCTTGGGAAATTTCAAGGGTTTCCAAATGAGTGGAGTGACCTGCCATGTGTGAATACATGCCCGAGACACAAGGAAAACAAATCATATAATGTAATATGTTATTTGCACAATAAATTTAAGCTTGATGTCCCTAATTGCAGAAAAATTAAATGATATATATCATCTCAATAAATATATCAAAGGATGCAATATAAGTGCTAAGCATATGATAAAATAAAGAAGAGGCAAGCTAGTGAAAGCTATCTCCACTCACCAATGATTAAGCAATAACTTTAGAAAAAAAAGGGAGGTTGAAACAAAAGGTTGCTTCAGTGATATTATCAGCCTTATGTTTGTAGAAAACCAAGCTTAACAAAAAAAACATCAGCCACAAGAAACCACCTCTAACTAGCCCAATAGGTGCACTAGGCTTAGTAGAGAGTTAGGAAAAAATTAGGGATAAATCCTAGGGTTAATTTAAGAGTTATTAAGCATTAAAAGGTTAGTTTTCTGCAGCCCTATTGGCTGTAGGTTAGTTTTGTAACAGCAGCAATATTTTGTGATTGAAAGGGGACACCTCAATGAGACAAGGGAGCCAAAGGCTCAAGGAACACTTTCCCAAAGAGATAACTTTAAAACTTGAAAAAATCGTGTTTACCAAGGAAAAGATTTATTTCTCCAATGCAACAAGTAAATGACTAGTGCCTTCACAAATTGGGTTAATGGATACAAGCAAATAAATATCTAGAGGTACTACCTCCTTCAGGGTGTAAATCCTCTTACTCCCCAAGGCAAGTATCTCTATCTAGGGTTTAGGCTAAGAGGGTGTATGCCCTTATACTTCTCTTAGCAAACCTTTGTTAAACCAATAAAATGTAAGCATAAAATGATGGAGGCTAAGGTGGGGGCGTGTTCCCTTATACTTCCTACCTAGCTCTAGCAAACAACCTTGACTTGAATAACAAATGATAGCACAATGTAAAAAAAAACTTACCAATTCAAGGAAAAAGCTAAGACAAACCACCACAATAGCTAGAGAAAATCCTTCCAAGGCTAGTGCATCACTTTCATCAACCAATAACCAAAGAGATATCCATATACAAGAGCACAAGAGAGAAAACTAGCCAAAGAGTGAAAATTTTAGTCCAATACTTCTCACAATGGGAGATTTATTTTATGAAATGAGATCTTATGATCTCTATTTATACAAAATGTCTCTAAAATAGTTTGTCCGCATACTTTTAGGGTAAACCACAAGACTAGGGATCAAAAACCCGAATCTTTCCCCTTTACTTAAATAATATTAAACAATTCACAAAAAATATACTTTTACACAAAAAGAAACCCTAACTTAAGATGTCGTCACCCCTTTAGGGGACGTTTTGACACCAAGAGCAAGTCGTTGGTGTTGGAGGAGTGTAGTTAAGCTTCCCAAAGCCACATGTCAATCATCCAAGTCACTTATTCATGGAAAAAGCCTCGTTCTCCTAAAAAATTCCTTATGTCAATGAATGATAACCTCACCACTAAACCCTAGCCCTTGTAGATGATGTAATGCCTCCAAAGGTGACATCTTTCCTCTCTTAGAAAAATTGTTTGGCATGTGAGGGATAGCTTATGTCATCCACAATGTCTTCTAGGCCTCTGAAGGTATGTCTCTCTCATCTGGCATGCAGGCCATTGGCATCAAATTGTGGGATTCAAGCCCCATGGAATCCCAAGCTAGGCTTGTTCCTCCAAAATTTTCCACCAACTAGGTCCTGCAAAGACAAATAGCTGCACCCTCCAAGGATATCAATTCAAAATATCATGATAAGTAAATCAAATCAATAAATTATCCACCCAAGAATTTGTATCAAATATTAACCTATCAAACAATTAAGTGCTCAAAGATATTATGCGAATTTCCAAGCTTGGATATGGGAGGGTTGACGAGGTGTCCTATTGGGTAGATATTTCCCTACGTCAAGGAGTGTTTCCAAGAGATCCTTGTTATGCACTAGCCTAGGGATAACTAAGGATATCATGTCTCGAGGCCCACAGGTTCCATACATGGAGTTTCGAGAGTCGAATGACCTAAGCATAGCCCCGAAGGGCCCCTCTTTTCTTCAAGTACAATCCACATATCACCAGAAGCAGCATCCATCAAACTGGCATGGTCCTGAAGTGGCAGTGGTTCTTGCTACATGAGGTAATGAGTATGGGTATCATGGTATGTACCACTCTGATATTTTAAGCACTTGAACATGTTGTATTGAATCCTTCTTCATTTCATGACATTTTCTTGGAAATTATGCTATTTTCCTTGTTTAAACCTAGGAGGGTGACACAGTGCCCTAGTAAGTTCATTTCCCTTTAGGATGGGTTGCTACTAGGTGGATATTTAAAGAGTTATCATATGTTCCCTCCATACTTACCACTTTCCATATTTATTCCTTCCATCTCCCCATCTTTTGGGCATTGGGATAGGATATGGTAGGAAGGTTTGTACCTTACCTCATGGGAAGAAGGGGCTAAAGACCCAGAGGGTAAAATTATATGGAAAGAGTTAAAAGCCATTTTGAAACCTTCGAGATGTTTCTCTCGGGGATCCTAAATAAAGCATTGAAAATCTTCTCAGTAAGAAAAGGAGACCGATAAGATAACATGAACACTCAAGGTATTAGTTGATGGATAGGAGGTCTCATCACAAGCCAACCTATTATGACCATGAACATGTAGCGATATGACATTACCACCTATCTGGTCACCAAGACAGGGTAGTGGCTCTTGGTTTCATAGCCAACTAATCCAGGATCTTTTCATCATGACTTTTAAAGAATTGTACTAAATGAGCATAAATTAAAGTGCACCATTAAAGAAGGGAAAACTTATAAATGAAGATACATAAGCATCAGATATGAACACAAAAATGTGATAACGGAGTTCATCCCTGTTGGACTACGTCTATGGGTCCTGCTCTCAAATGGGTAGGCTCTTTTATTAGCTCAACAAAAGAATTTGGTAAATACATGAATATACCTCATTATGAAATCAATCTATAGAAATAATGCTCATATCAGAAAAAAAAACATCGCCATTAGATTAGTGGCATCAAATTACCCAAAAATGACTATCTCCACGCTCCGATCTGACTCTGGCACTCCCAGGCCCAAGAGAAATCATGTCTCAGTTTTTGTGCCCTCTGTACCTACAATTATGACAAAATCTATCTCAAAATCTGTGTCAAATTGTACAGTACGGTCACGCGCACCTTCCCCCCATCTATGGTCGCATACGCATTTTTAAATATTAAAGGTGGCAGATGTACCAAGCCACATCCTCGGGCGCATTGGTTAGGGTGGAGTTTTAAAGGCTTTGTACTAGCTGGAGGTTCTGGGGTCGAACCCACCAGACTTCGTTTTTGGTAGTAGTTAACATATATATTTATCTATTTGTTTGAACCTCTGCTATGTTTAGCCTCCCGCTAGAAACTTCACTAACGACTATATAGATTTGGTGTGGTCCGCCATATTTGGTGGAGCTGTCGTTTCTTTTTTTCCTTTTTTTTAGATCATTCACATGCTAATATTGGGCATTCTCGAGATGCCATGTGTCGCCCCATGATTGGGCCATGTGGTGCCTATTGATTCTCCTGCTCATATGTTGATGTGGCTCATCCTGTCACTATCATACTGACACGTGGCTCTCCCTAGGTGGTGCCACATGGCATCTACTGGGGGTTCCACGTGACACTTCCCTATTGGTCCATATGGACCCCTGAAAAAGTCCACTAGTGCGTGACATATGGTAGCCTTTGGTGCTGCCACATGGAATGTTGATGTCAACATCCATACAATGATGTCACCCTTCCATGTCAGTTGTTGATGTCAGCAGTATGGACAATGATGTGTCCCCTACTGACTGGTCCTAGTTGACCACATCTTTGACTGCAAATTCCTTTCAAATTGTAACTCCATTTGACGATATGTTTGCGTCGTTAGAAATCTTGCGATGCACTCTTCGCGATCATGTTGTTTTTATTGAGTTTTGGTAACTTTGAATTTTTTCCCTTTCTCTATTTGCTGGAGCCATTCTGAGCATTTTGAGTTGCCTCTATGAATTCTGAGTTATTATTAGCCTTCTCTGGATCCTTTTTGGATCAAGCCTTCCCAATGAGAGATTTTTGGACCACCAAAATCTTCCATCAATCAACTGGTAAGTGAGGGAAGATTTCCCTCACTTTGTCCTTCTCGATCCACTTTGTTTTGTTTATATGTGTCCCCTTTAAGCCTACTCGAATATAATCAACATCACCCATGCGTGAAGTCCTCGTCCTCCTGTCTAGGATGATATCTTCCTGTAGCTCATTCAAGTACTCAGGTGAAAACTCATCAACTAATGGAATTGAAACTTCCTCATCTTGTTCCATTATCATGGGAGGCTCAAAAAGTTTCAAGTTCTCAACATTCACAACTGAGTAAATATGCATATAAGGTGGAAGATCCAGACGAAAAGCATTCGTACCACTTTTATCTAAGATAGTGAAGGGTCCATTCTGAATGGGATTGAGTTTCTTGCCTTCACCCTTCAACCTCTCCTTGCTAATGTGAAGCCATACCCGGTCTCCAACCTAGAACTGATGATCAAACTTGTTCTTTTCGTGCCGAGATTTATAATTTTCTTGAATCTTCTCCAATTGTTCCTTTACTGCCCAGTGTATCTGATGAATCCTATGGATGAACTTGCGGGCTCTATCATCTATTCAATCTTCATTNGTATCTGATGAATCCTATGGATGAACTTGCGGGCTCTATTATCTATTCAATCTTCATTTACATCGACATCTCTCTCGTACATCAAGTCCAAAGGAACCTTTGGTAGGTACCCAAAACATGTCTCAAAAGGTGAACTCTTAGTGGAGGAATGTAAAGCTCGGTTGTACACATTTTGTACATAAGGTATCTATTCATCCCATACCTTGGGATGCTTGCTGCAATAGCCTCGAAGAAAAAGTACCAATGTTCAGTTTACCACCTCTATCTATCCATTGGTCTATGAATGGAAAGCAATGCTCATCTTCAATTTGGTGTCCATCATCTTCCACAATCTAGTCCAAAATTATCCAAGGAATCGAGTATCTCGATATGAGAAAATAGATGTGGGTAATCCAAAGTGAACCCAAACATGTTGAAAGAAAAGATTAGCAGTCTTCTCAGTAGTGATATATTTTTTACAAGGCATCAAGATACACATTTTGTTGAAACTATCCACTACAACATACAAATAATCATGACCCCCTTTCGTCATGGGTAAACCCCCTACAAAATCTGTGAATACACTTTCCCATGGATGGGATGGAACAGGAAGTGGTGAGTATAGCCCTAGTTTTCTATTAGTGGGCTTACAAGTAGAACACATCACACACCCCTTTACATATTTAGTTACAATTGCTTTCATTTGAGGCCAGTAATAAAACCTTTGTAAATGAGCTATAGTTTTTCCTAACCCAAAATGCCTAGACACAAGAGAAGTATGAGCTTCTCGTATTACATGGACTCGTTCACTTGTAGGAATACATAACTTTCCAATATGGTAAAGTAACTTTCCCTGCAGACAATAGTTCTCTACTTGTGCACCAAGGGTTAGATTTGTATATACTTCTTTAAAATATTCATCGATGGCATATTGTTCTATATAGATATCATGAGATAAAGAATAATTCTTCAAAATAATAGAAGCTGCAATAGGAGGTCTAGAAAGCATATCAGCTACCTTGTTACTTGTACCCTTCTTATACTTGATTACCAAGTGAAACTGTTGTAGAAAAACCATCCACCTATAGTACCGAGATTGTTACAATTTGGTTTGTTCTTGAAGATATTGTAGTCTTTAAGGGTTGGTGATCTATATGTACAATGGTTTCCTTTCCTAACAAGTAGTGCTTCCATTTATTTACGCTCTGGACTAATGCATACAACTCTTTATCATATGTATGATATTTAACAACAAATTGGTTAAAAGTTTCATAGTGGTAATAGATAGGATTACGATATCGCCTTAGTATTGCACCCATGGCGTATCCATCGGCATCTGTCTTGATCTCAAAAGGTTTTTGAAGATTCGATGGTGCTAATAGTGGTTCGATACTGATCTTCCCTTTCAAAGTGTCGAAATCTTTTTGTTGCTTTCCTTCCCACTGAAAAGTGTTCTTCACACTGGTTAAGGCATGCAAAGGAGTTGCTATGAAGGAGAAGCTGGGAATGAATCTCCTCCAATACTGGACTACACCTAAGAAGCTTCAAACTTCGATTACACTTTTTGGCTTAGGCCAATTAACAATTACATCAATTTTGGAAGGGTCAATTTCCAATTGTCCTCCTCCTATAATATGACCTAAGTATACAAGTGCAGTCTTGCCAAATTCACATCTATACAATTTAAATATAGCTTCTCCCTTTGAAAAGTATCCATTAGATGTTTTACATGCCTCAGATGCTCATCCCATGTCTCGCTAAAAATAAGAATGTCGTCTAAATATACAATCACAAAGTCATCTATGAAAGGACTGAATACATCAGTCATCACACGCATGAAAGTTGTTGAAGCATTACACATCCAAAACAGAATAACCAACCACTCAAACAATCCATGTTTGGTTTTAAAGGCATTTTTCCATGCATCGTGTTTCACGACTCTGATTTGATGATATCCCCTACGCAAATCCAACTTAGTGAAATAGACAACATTCTTCAATTGATCAAGTAAATCATCTATGTGAGGAAGAGGGTATCGATTTTTCACCGTGATTTTATTTAAGGCCCGGCAATCAACACACATTCGCCATGTGCCATCGTTCTTTGGCACCATCATGATCAGAGAACCACAAGGAGATGAATTGGGCCTGATGACCCCTTGATCCAATAACCCTTGTACCTGCTTCTTGATCTTTGTCATCTCCACAACTGACATCATGTACATGCCCACATTAGGAAAAAGAGAATCATGTTGAAGATGTATCTCATGTTGGATTTCCCTCTAAGGAGGTAATCCATCTAGTTCCTAGAAAATATCATCATACTTAGAAACAATATCAATTAATTCATTTTTATGAGATGGATCACACCCTTGGAAAGCGTTGGATGTTCCAACATATTTTTCTCTAACGACCATAAGTACATATATCTTATTAGTGTTTATGAGTCTTTTCATTTGCCCTACTCTAACAAGTATTGTATTTACCCTCATGATGTGAGCTCTAACAATATATTCCACTCCCCCCTTAGTAAGGTGGTATTTGTTCTCATGTCGAAAGAAGACTTCTTTTCTATCATAAAGATAAGGACTTCCCAACACTATGCCACATATATCAAGTGGTACAACATCCAAATCAACTTCATCAATTGATTTTGAAGCAATAGCAAATATTATCCTACATTGTTTGGTGACATTCAGTTTTGTTTTGTCACATACCCAACCAAGAGGATAAGGTTTCGGATGTGGTTTCATTTCAAGACCCATTTTCTTGACAAGTTCTTCAGATACTAAGTTTACTTGGGAACCTGGATCAAATAATGTATCTATATTAGTATGTTTATGTGAAATAACTCATTCCTCTTTCATTCATCAACATGAGATTCATCATTGGAACTAGAACTAGCATGAAGAGAATATTTACCTTGTACTCCAACCGCTGTGATATTTCTTTCATCTCCTAAATCGGAACAAAGATCTTGTTGTACCGTATCAACGGTATTTGTCTTCCCCTTTCCACCGAACTATTTTGGTTTCTTTTCCGGATGCAGTTTCCAACAGTGTTCTGCATCGTGACCACTCTTCTTGTAATGAATGCAAGATGGTTTTCCTCCTCTCATCACTATAGTGGTCTTCTTGTCCTTCATTTTAAACTACTTAAAATTCTTCTATGGGAAATTGGAAGGTTTCTTTGTGGGATGTTCTTGAACATTTTACCCCATGTTCTCTAGGTGAGTGGCTTGCACACAGACTTCGTCAAGACTAGTGGGGTTAAACAAGAGAAAAGTATGTTGAATATAACTGTGAAGTGCGCCAATATACTTCATTAAAGTCTCATAAGAATCTAAAGGAATATTCAATGCAAGAGCTTTCTTCCTAAATTCCTCTATGAAACTTTGTATAGTTTGTCCCTTACTTTGCCTTAAGGTTTTCCATTCCATCATTTCTTTATGTAAATACCCTAATGGATAAAATTGCTTCCTGATCACTGATTTAAATTTTGACCATGAGTAAAGAATCTTACCACACTTACTTCCATCCTGAAGCTTTCTCTCCCACCATACAAGAGCGGTGCCTTCCAACCGAAGAGAATCCAGTTGCACTTTAACTTCCTCTTCATCAATATGATGGAAATGGCAATACACTTCAACCTGTTGGATCCAATTATCTAGCTTTTTAGGATTAGCATCTCCATTAAACATAGGCAAAGAAAATTTTACATCAAGATTTAATAATGGTTTCTTAAAAGAGGCTTTATGGCTAGAATGATGAGAATGATGAGAATGCTCAGAGGAAGAAGAAATAGAAAATGAAGGTGAAGATGGAGGCTCGGGAGGATCTACTCCAGCCCCTTGGTTTAACGAAGCATCATCATCTGCACGCTCTTCCTTTTTCTTCCCTTTATTCTTCATCCTCTTCTCATAATCTCCATACATTTGTTCGACCATTTCTGACATGCAATAAAAGACCATATGAAAGTTTTTCTCCTGTTCATCACACTTGCCCTCTTCTGCCATTTTCTTCCTTCTAGATACACGACCAACTTCAGGATTGAAATTATTTAGAGTTCCTTCAACCTGCTTATTCTTGGCCCTATTAAGCATTCACACTCAACAATTCAAGTCAAAGATGACTCCTCTCATACCAACATGATCCGAGATATTTTCATCGTGACTTATAAAGAATTGTGTTAAATGAGCATAAATTAAAGTGCACCATTAAATGAGGGAAAATTTAGAAATGAAGAGACATAAGCATCATATTTTAACACAAAAACTTGATGATGGAGTTCCTGGTGGACTACATCTCTGAGTCCTGCTCTCAAATGGGTAGGCTCTTTTATTAACTCAGCAAAAGAATTTGGTAAATACATGAATATACCTCATTCTAAAATCAATCTGTAGAAATAATGCTTAGATCAGAAAACAAACATCGCCATTGGATTCGTGGTTTAGAATTTCCCAAAAATGACTGTCTCCATGCTCTGATACGTCTCTGGCACTCCCAGGCCCAAGAGAAATCTTGTCTCGATTTTTGTGCCCTATGTACCTACAATTATGACAACATCCATCTCAAAATTTGTGTCATATTGTATAGTACGGCCGCACGCGCCTTCCCCCTGGCTTTGGAAAAATACTCATTTTTAAATATTAAAGGTGGTGGATGTACCAAGCCACATCCCCATGTGTGTTGGTTAGGGCAGAGTTTTAAACGCTTTATACTAGCCGGAGGTTCCGAGGTCGAACCCGTTGGACTCTATTTTTGGTAGTGGTTAACATATATATATATATATATATGAACCTTTGCTATGTTTAATGGCCTGCTAGAAACTTTGCTAACAACTGCATATATTTGGCATGGTCCACCAGATTTGGATGACCCGCCATTTCGTTTTTTTAAAACAAAAATCATTCACGGGATAATATTGGGCATTCTCGGGATGCCATGTGTTGTCCCATGATTGGGCCACATGGTGCCTTTTGATTTTCCTGATCATATGCTGACGTGGCTCACCCTATCACTATCATATTGACACGTGGTGCTCCCTGGGTGGTGCCACGTGGCATCCCCTAGAGATGTCATGTGGCACTTTCCTATTGGTCCATATAGACCCTTGAAAACTTCACTAGTGGGTGACACGTGGCATATTGTGGTGCTTCCATGTGGCATGATGATGTCAGCAACCATACAATGATGTCACCCTGCCATGTCAGCTACTGACATTAGCAGTATGGACAATGATGTATCCCATGCTGACTAGTCCTAGTTGACCGCATCTTTGACCACAAATTTATTTCAAACCGTANACTCTGTTTGACGAGTCATTTGCATCATTATAAATATTGCAACGCGCTCTTCGCGATCATGTTGTTTTTACTGAGTTTTGGGAATTTTGAATTTTTTCCCTTTCTTTATCTATTGGAAGCATTCTGAGCGTTCTGAGCTGCCTCTGTGAGTTCTAAGTTATTCTTAGCCTTCTCTAGATCCTTTTTGGATCACCAAGAGAAATATGGTCTCATCACAGGCCGACCTTCTCATTTTCATGAAATGTTTTGTGGATGACATTGTAACCTCTAGTCACCAAGCCAGGACAGTGGCCCTCAACTATTCCTTTGTATCACAAAAGAAATGATCAAAAGAAATAAAGATAATAAAGAATAAACGGAAATGAATGGGATAGGAAACAATTGCATTCATGACAAGGTGCAACTCACCCTCCACAAAGGCGCCCACAAGTAAGACTCTACATCTCCCTATTATCACATGAACCCCATGCCCAAAGGTCTACTCCATGACACTTCATACACTTACATTACTTGGATTAGGATCCACCTAGGAAACATCCTAGACTTAAAGGGGATTAACCCAATAGAACATCATGAGACCCTTCCAAAACCTAAATTTGGCATGTTGTATAATGTCTTTGAGCACTTGTTTGGTTTAGAGGGGTTTGAAATTTGTTGGAGCCTAGAAGAGCCTACTCTCTAGCTGAATTTATCCTTGAGACCTTGGATCCTCGAGACTTAAGGTGCTATTCTTCAAGGTTTCACCTCATTTATCTTTAGACAAGTATAATCATTAAATTCTTCAAGCTATTTGTTTCTATCAAAGACTCCATAGCCCAAAAGGCACTTGTGTACTTGCTCTTTTGAAGGATTGTGACCAAACAACTCTCATACTCTCTTCTTTGAGGCTTCCACTAACTAATACTACCCTAGCTTAGCTAAACTAACTAATTGTGTTGTTGTTATTACAAAACATTTTCTACAACCATACTAACCTTGTATTTTTCTACATACACTCAACATTGACATAACATACCCAAAATTTTCTTGTGATAATTATTACATAATATACTTGATAAATGCTAAGTTTCCATGATATTTTCTTGCAATTCTAAGCACTAATTCTTGCTCATGTTATAAACATTTTCTACATCCATCCAAAAGCAACGAATTTTCTGCATAATTCATATTATTTGCTAGCTAATCACTTCATAATTTGTCTACAATAAGTTACTATATTTTTATGCACTAAATGACACATTTTTATTGTCTTTTAAAGCACTTTCTGAAGAGTATCTTTGCAGTTCTTGAATATTTCTCATTTTTGTTGTAAACTTATTAATTGTTGCACTTTTATCTGTTGGCATTTCCATCATTGGTTTATTGTCTTATTGAAGCACTAATATTATTTCCGTACTTGAGACTCCCACATGTTTGCTCATTGTCTTGTTCTGGGCAGGTAGATTTCATCTATTACATTTTCTTCATCTCTTAAGACATAAAACCAATAGTACCATTTGATTTGAGTGACCAGTCAGAGGGGGGGTATCTTTATATATTTGCTTCATTTCACCATTCCTTTAGGTGACTAGGGACATCTCCCTTGGGGTATTTTCTTCCATTCCTAAATAGAAATGGGGTTCCTATTAGGGTGACATTGATAGGTCACCCCCTTGTTACCCCAATCTTGTTTCTCTTGCCTTGAGATTTGGGAAAGTGTAGATTACACAATAACATTTATGGCCTGTTTCTAGGGAACACTGAGTCAATTTTTCTCAATAACAGGTTTTCGGTAAGCCTTTCCCTCAAAGCCTTCATATACAAAGCTTACATGGAGACTCAATTGAGGTTGATTCCCTCACTCCCTTTGATAATCCTTAAGAGGTTATCTGGTGAGTCCACTAACCTTTTCCAAGGTGCCACCTTACTCTCAACTTTGCGACATTTCCAATATATGGGATCATGGCGTCCTAGAAGCAAGTGTATTCATCTATTGATTTTCAAAGTTTTCAAGGATACCCACATTATTTTGATATAAAATGGTTGAAAAACTATCCAATATTTAAAGGCCTCCCAATTACTTACATTGTAGAACTCGTGAAGAATATAAGTGAAATAGAATTTGAAGGGGAGGATGTCCTCATAAAATTGTTCATAATTTCCTTGCCATCATTTGTACAAGAATGGATCAAGGGTTGTTGCAAAGAAAAGGGTATATCCTCTTTCATAGCTCTCGTCAGTAGGTTTCTTGAGTTCGCAAAACCACGGTGAAAGACTTATGAGGATGCCCTTAAAAATCTTGAAATATCCCTAGAGGACGAAGGATTCACCACTAAGATTGTAGAATATCTTAGGGGTGCATACCATGCTCAATGCCAAGAACCCTCTGATACAGAAGAAGAGATTTATGAAGGAGGTTACCAATCCCATGAGGGAGAGA
>JASDQU010738700.1:71407-82129 GCA_032191745.1 Picea mariana
ATTTATGTTTTTTCTTGTTTTCATAGAATCTTGGGAATTTCTTTTGTAAATTCAACCTTATTGTCCCGATAGAAGACAACCATTGGGCTCCTAAGACAATGTCTACTCCCCCAATCACCATGGCATACATCGATGATCTTAACTTGTATTCATTGATATTCAATTCAACCTTATCGTGTTTCCCATCACAAGACGTATTTTTGTCACCTAGAATTGTAATTTGAAAATCGGAGGTGGGGTAGACAAAGCGGTTTAATTGATTTATAATCATTGTTTTTATAAAATTGTGTGAACTTCCACTATCTATGAGCATTGTTACTTTAGTTTTATTAATGTTGTAAAGACTTTGAGAATTTGGGGTTGGGTAATACTCATCATTGTGGCAACAGAAAATGTTGGTGTTGAATTATGCTTGTTAGATTCCTCATTGTTAGTTCCCTCATCAAAAGAATATGTGTCCCCCGATTCCAGTTCTTTTTCACTGTCACTAATATTATTATTATTATTATTATTTTCACATAGGAAGAATCTTTTGTCCTTGCATTTGTGCCATAAACTGCAATTGGGTGTGTTGCAAGTGAAACATCATTTCTTGTCCTTCCTTTTATCTGATTGTAACTTTCTTAGATGAACATGGATGTATTTTGAAATTGAATTCTAAGGCTAGGGGTCACAGAATTTCTAATAGGACTTTTTTTTTCTTCAATGAGTTTGGATTTATGTCATGCTTGCTTGACATCCTTGGGATCTAGTGATTTGAGAACATGTTATATTCTAATTTAAAACCTGTTATGGAAATATTTAGCATATGTTTCTTTGTTATGTTCAGAACATAGGTAGCTAATACAAACAATTCATTAAAATAATCCTCCATTGAACCCTTTTGTTACAACCAAAAATTTGGGCAAATATTTCATCTTCCTCTATATCTTGGAAACATTTAAATAATTGTTTTTTAATGTGTCCCAATTTCTAACTAGCCCTTGAGATTTAAAGTTCCACCATAAAAACCAATCATAGGCATGCTATCAGACAAGTTGTAGCTTGGTAAAATCTCGACCCAAACACCAAATGGAAACAACTAGGAGAGAACCTACCCACTGTCACCTTAGGTAAGTGTTCTTGTCACTTTAGAGGTGAGGTAGTCACCTCAAGGGGGGAATCTCGGTGACCCTAGGGGGGATTGAGATAGAAAGTGATAAGTATGAGTGGATGTCCCTAGAGGTCAATTATATATGATAGGAAGAGGCTGGAAAGGAGTCTTGGGAAATTTCAAGGGTTTCCAAATGAGTGGAGTGACCTGCCATGTGTGAATACATGCCCGAGACACAAGGAAAACAAAGCATATAATGTAATATGTTATTTGCACAATAAATTTAAGCTTGATGTCCCTAATTGCAGAAAAATTAAATGATATATATCATCTCAATAAATATATCAAAGGATGCAATAAAAGTGCTAAGCATATGATAAAATAAACAAGAGGCAAGCTAGTGAAAGCTATCTCAACTCACCAATGATTAAGCAATAACTTTAGAAAAAAAAGGGAGCTTGAAACAAAAAGTTGCTTCAGTGATATTATCAGCCTTATGTTTGTAGAAAACCAAGCTTAACAAAAAAAATATCAGCCACAAGAAACCACCTCTAACTAGCCCAATAGGTGCACTAGGCTTAGTAGAGAGTTAGGGAAAAATTAGGGATAAATCCCAGGGTTAATTTAAGAGTTATTAAGCATTAAATGGTTAGTTTTCTGCAGCCCTATTGGCTGTAGGTTAGTTTTGTAACAACAGCAATATTTTGTGATTGAAAGGGGACACCTCAATGAGACAAGGGAGCCAAAGGCTCAAGGAACACTTTCCCAAAGAGATAACTTTAAAACTTGAAAAAATTGTGTTTACCAAGGAAAAGATTTATTTCTCCAATGAAACAAGTAAATGACTAGTGCCTTCACAAATTGGGTTAATGGATACAAGAAAATAAATATCTAGAGGTACTACCTCCTTCGGGGTGTAAATCCTCTTACTCCCCAAGGCAAGTATCTCTAGCTAGGGTTTAGGCTAAGAGGGTGTATGCCCTTATACTTCTCTTAGCAAACCCTTGTTAAACCAATAAAATGTAAGCATAAAATGATGGAGGATAAGGTGGGGGCGTGTTCCCTTATACTTCCTACGTAGCTCTAGCAAACAACCTTGACTTGAATAACAAATGATAGCACAATGTAAAAAAAAACTTACCAATTCAAGGAAAAAGCTAAGACAAACCACCACAATAGATAGAGAAAATCCTTCCAAGGCTAGTGCATCACTTTCATCAACCAATAACCAAAGAGATATCCATATACAAGAGCACAAGAGAGAAAACTAGCCAAAGAGAGAGAAAAATTTAGTCCAATACTTCTCACAATGGGAGATTTATTTTATGAAATGAGATCTTATGATCTCTATTTATACAAAATGTCTCCAAAATAGTTTGTCCACATACTCTTAGGTTAAACCACAAGACTAGGGATCAAAAGCACAAATCTTTCCCCTTTACAGAAATAATATTAAACAATTCACTAAAAATTTACTTTTACACAAAAAGAAACCCTAACTTAAGATGTCGTCACCCCTTTAGGGGACGTTTTGACACCAGGAGCAAGTCGTTGGGGTTGGAGGAGTGTAGTTAAGCTTCCCAAAGCCACATGTCAATCATCCAAGTAACTTATTCATGGAAAAATCCTTGTTCTCCTCAAAAATTCCTTATGTCAATGAATGATAACCTCACCACCAAACCCTATCCCTCCTAGATGATGTCATGCCTCCAAAAGTGACATCTTTCCTCTCTTAGAAAAAATGTTTGGCATGTGAGGGATAGCTTATGTCATCCACAATGTCTTCTAGGCCTCTGAAGGTATGTCTCTCTCATCTGGCATGCAGGCCATTGGCATCAAACTGTGGGATTCAAGCCCCATGGAATCCCAAGCTAGGCTTGTTCCTCCAAAATTTTCCACCAACTAGGTCCTGCAAAGACAAATAACTGCACCCTCCAAGGATATCAATTCAAAATATCATGATAAGTAAATAAAATCAATAAATTAGCCACCCAAGCATTTGTATCAAATATTAACCTATCAAACAATTAAGTGCTCAAAGATATTATACGAATTTCCAAGCTTGGATATGGGAGGGTTGACGAGGTGTCCTATTGGGTAGATATTTCCCTACGTCAAGGAGTGTTTCCAAGAGATCCTTGTTATGCCCTAGCCTAGGGATAACTAAGGATATCATGTCTCGAGGCCCACAGGTTCCAGACATGGAGTGTCGAGAGTCGGATGACCTAAGCATAGCCCCGAAGGTCCCCTCTTTTCTTCAAGTACAATCCACATATCACCAGAAGAAGCATCCATCAAACTGGCATGGTCCTGAAGTGGCAGTGGTTCTTGCTCCATGAGGTAATGAGTATGGGTATCATGGTATGTACCACTCTGATATTTTAAGCACTTGAACATGTTGTATTGAATCCTTCTTCATTTCATGACATTTGCTTGGAAATTATGCTATTTTCCTTGTTTAAACCTGGGAGGGTGACACAGTGCCCTAGTAAGTTCATTCCCCTTTAGGATGGGTTGCTACTAGGTGTATATTTGAAGAGTTATCATATGTTCCCTCCATACTTACCACTTTCCATATTTATTCCTTCCATCTCCCCATCTTTTGGGCATTGGGATAGGATACGGTAGGAAGGGTTGTACCTTACCTCATGGGAAGAAGGGGCTAAAGACCCAGAGGGTAAAATTATATGGAAAGAGTTAAAAGCCATTTTGAAACCTTCGATATGTTTCTCCCAAGGATCCTGAATAAAGCATTGAAAATCTTCTCAGTAAGAAAAGGAGACCGACAAGATAACATGAACACTCAAGGTATTAGTTGATGGATAGGAGGTCTCATCACAAGCTGACCTATTATGACCATGAACATGTAGTGGTATGACATTACCACCTATCTAGTCACCAAGACAGGGTAGTGGCTCTTGGTTTCATAGCCAACTGATCCAGGATCTTTTCATCATGACTTTTAAAGAATTGTACTAAATGAGCATAAATTAAAGTGCACCATTAAAGAAGGGAAAACTTATAAATGAAGATACATAAGCATCAGAAATGAACACAAAAATGTGATGACGGAGTTCATCCCTGTTGGACTACGTCTATGGGTCCTGCTCTCAAATGGGTAGGCTCTTTTATTAACTCAACAAAATAATTTGGTAAATACATGAATATACCTCATTCTGAAATCAATCTATAGAAATAATGCTCATATCAGAAAAAAAAAAAAACATCGCCATTAGATTTGTGGCGTCAAATTACCCAAAAATGACTATCTCCATGCTCCCATTTGACTCTGGCACTCCCAGGCCCAAGAGAAATCATGTCTCAGTTTTTGTGCCCTCTATACCTACAATTATGACAACATCTATCTCAAAATCTGTGTCGGATTGTACAATACGGTCACGCACACCTTCCCCCCAGCTCTGGTCGAATACGCATTTTTAAATATTAAAGCTGGCGGATGTACCAAGCCACATCCTCGGGCGCATTGGTTAGGGCAGAGTTTTAAAGGCTTTGTACTAGCTGGAGGTTCCGGGGTCGAACCCGCCAGACTCTGTTTTTTGTAGTAGTTAACATATATATTTATCTGTTTGTTTGAACCTCCACTATGTTTAGCCTCCCGCTAGAAACTTCACTAACGACTGTATAGATTTGGTTTGGTCTGCCATATTTGGTAGAACCACCGTTTCTTTCTTTTTTTAACAAAAATCATTCACATGTTAATATTGGGCATTCTCGGGATGCCACGTGTCACCCCATGATTGGGCCATGTGGTGCCAATTGATTCTCCTAATCGTATGCTGATGTGGCTCATCCTGTCACTGTCGTACTGACACATGGTTCTCCCTAGGTGGTGCCACGTGGTGTCTCCTGGGGGTGCCACGTGACACTTCCCTATTGGTCCATATGGACCCCTGAAAAAGTCCACTGGTGCATGACATATGGTAGCCTTTGGTGCTGCCACATGGAATGTTGATGTTAGCATCCATACAATGATGTCACCCTTCCATGTCAGCTGTTAATTTCAGTAGTATGGACGATGATGTGTCCCCTGCACTGGTCCTAGTTGACCACATCTTTGACTGTGAATTTCTTTCAAATTGTAACTCCATTTGACGATCTGTTTGCGTCGTTAGAAATCTTGCAATGCGCTCTTCGCGATCATGTTGTTTTTATTGAGTTTTGGTAACTTTGAATTTTTTCCCTTTCTCTATTTGTTGGAGCCATTCTGAGCATTCTGAGTTGCCTCTATGAGTTCTGAGTTATTATTAGCCTTCTCTGGATCCTTTTTGGATCAATCCTTCCCAATGAGATCTTTTTGGACCACCAAAATCTTCCATCAATCAACTGGTAAGTGAGGGAAGAGTTCCCTCACTTTGTCCTTATCGATCCACTTTGCTTTGTTTAGATGTGTTCCATTTAAGCCTACTTGAATATAATCAACATCACCCATGCATGAATTCCTCGTCCTCATGTCCAGGATGATATATTCCTATAGCTCATCCAAGTACTCAGGTGAAAACTCATCAACTAATGGAATTGAAACTTCCTCATCTTGTTCCATGATCATGGGAGGCTCAAAAAGTTTCAAGTTCTCAACATTCACAACTGATTAAATATGCATATAAGGCGGAAGATCCAGACGAAAAGCATTCATACCACTTTTATCTAAGATAGTGAAGGGTCCATCATGAATGGGATTGAGTTTCTTGCCTTCACCCTTCAACCTCTCCTCGCTGATGTGAAGCCATACCCGGTCTCCAACCTGGAACTGATGATCAAACTTGTGCTTTTCATGCCGAGATTTATAATGTTATTGAATCTTCTCCAATTGTTCCTTGACTGTCAGGTGTATCTGATGAATCCTATGGATGAACTTGTGGGCTCTATCCTCTGTTCAATCTTCATTTACATCGACATCTCTCTCATACATCAAGTCCAAAGGAACCTTTGGTAGGTACCCAAAACATGTCTCAAAAGGTGAACTCTGAGTGGAGGAATGTAAATATCGGTTGTACGCGTGTTGTACATAAGGTATCTGTTCATCCCATACCTTGGGATGCTTGTTGCAATAGCCTCGAAGAAAAAGTACCAATGTTCAGTTTACCACCTCTGTCTGTCTGTTGGTCTGTGAATGGAAAGCAATGCTCCTCTTCAATTTGGTGTCCATCATCTTCCACAATCTAGTCCAAAAGTATCCAAGGAATCGAGTATCTCGATCTGAGAAAATAGATGTGGGTAATCCAAAGTGAACCCAAACATGTTGAAAGAAGAGATTAGCAGTCTTCTCAGCAGTGATCTATTTTTTACAAGGCAACAAGATACACATTTTGCTGAACCTATCCACTACAACATACAAATAATCATGACCCCATTTTTTCATGGGTAAACCCCCTTTCGTCATGGGTAAACCCCCATGGATGGGATGGAACAGGAAGTGGTGAGTATAGCCCCAGTTTTCTATTAGTGGGTTTACAAGTAGAACACATCACACACCCCTTTACATATTTAGTTACAATTGCTTTCATTTGAGGCTAGTAATAAAACCTTTGTAAACGAGCTATAGTTTTTCCTACTCCAAAACGCCTAGACACAAGAGAAGTATGAGCTTCTCATATTACATGGACTCATTCACTTGTAGGAATACATAGCTTTCTAATATGGTAAAGTAACTTTCCATGCAGACAATAATTCTCTACCTGTGCACCAAGGGTTAGATTTGTATATACTTCTTTAAAATCTTCATCGATGGCATATTGTTCTATATAGATATCATGAGATAAAGAATCATTCTTCAAAATAATAGAAGCTGCAATAGGAGGTCTAGAAAGCATATCAACTACCTTGTTACTTGTACCCTTATTATACTTGATTACCAAGTGAAACTGTTGTAGAAAAACCATCCACCTATAGTGTCGAGATTGTTACAATTTGGTCTGTGCTTGAAGATATTGTAGTCTTTAAGGATTGGTGATCTGTATGTATAATGGTTTCCTTTCCTAACAAGTAGTGCTTCCATTTATTTACTCTCTAGACTAATGCATACAACTCTTTATCATATGTATGATAGTTAACAACAAATTGGTTAAAATTTTCAGAGTGGTAATAGATAGGATTACGATATCGCCTTAGTATTGCACCCATGGCGTATCTGTCGGCATCTGTCTTGATCTCAAAAGGTTGTCAAAGATTCAACGGTGCTAATAGTGGTTTGATACTGATCTTCCCTTTCAAAGTGTCAAAAGCTTTTTGTTGCTTTCCTTCCCACTGAAAAGTGTTCTTCACACTGGTTAAGGCATGTAGAGGAGCTGCTATGAAGGAGAAGTTGGGAATGAATCTCCTCCAATACTGGACTACACCTAAGAAGCTTCAAACTTTGGTTACACTTTTTGGCTTAGGCCAATTAACAATTACATCAATTTTGGAAGGGTCAATTTTCAATTGTCCTCCTCCTATAATATGACCTAAGTATACAAGTGCAGTCTTGCCAAATTCACATTTATACAATTTAAATATAGCTTCTCCCTTTGCAAAGTATCCATTACATGTTTTACATGCCTCAGATGCTCATCCCATGTCCTGCTAAAAACAAGAATGTTGTCTAAATATACAATCACAAAGTCATCTATGAAAGGACTGAATACATCATTCATCACACGCATGAAAGTTGTCAGAGCATTACAAATCCCAAACGGAATAACCAACCACTCAAACAATCCATGTTTGGTTTTAAAGGCATTTTTCCATGCATCATGTTTCGCGACTCTGATTTGATGATATCCCCTGTGCAAATCCAACTTAGTGAAATAGACAGCATTCTTCAATTGATCAAGTAAATCATCTATGTGAGGAAGAGGGTATCGATTTTTCACCGTGATTTTATTTATGACTCGGTAATCAACACACATTCACCATGTGCCATCGTTCTTTGGCACCATCATGATCAGAGAACCACAAGGAGATGAACTGGCCCTGATGACCCCTTGATCCAATAATCCTTGTACCTGCTTCTTGATTTTTGTCATCTCCACAACTAACATCATGTACATGCCCACATTAGGAAAAGGAGAATCATGTTGAAGATGTACCTCGTGTTGGATTTCCCTCTTAGGAGTTAATCCATCTAGTTCCTAGAAAATATCATCATACTTAGAAACAATATCAATTAATTCATTTTTATGAGATGGATCACACCCTTGGAAAGCGTCGGATGTCCCGACATATTTTTCTCTGACGACCATAAGTACATATATCTTATTAGTGTTTATGAGTCTTTTCATTTGCCCTGCTCTAACAAGTGTTGTATTTACCCTCATTATGTGAGCTCTAACAATATATTCCACTCCCCCCTTAGTAAGGTGGTATTTGTTCTCATGTCGAAAGAAGACTTATTTTCTATCATAAAGATAAGGACTTCCCAACACTATGCCACATATATCAAGTGGTACAACATCCAAATCAACTTCATCAATCGATTTTGAAGCAATAGCAAATATTATCCTACCTTGTTTGGTGACATTCAATTTTGTTTTGTCACATACCCAACCAAGAGGATAAGGTTTCAGATGTGGTTTCGTTTCAAGACCCATTTTCTTGACAAGTTCTTCAGATATTAAGTTTACTTGGGAACCTGGATCAAATAATGTATCTATATTAGTATGTTTATGTGAAATAACTCATTCCTCTTTCATTCATCAACATGAGATTCATCATTGGAACTAGAACTAGCATGAAGAGAATATTTACCTTGTACTCCAACCGTTGTGATCTTTCCGTCATCTCCTAAATCGGAACAAAGATCTTGTTGTACCGTAGCAACGGTATTTGTCTTCCCCTTTCCACCGAACTATTTCGGTTTCTTTTTTAGATGCAGTTTCCAACAGTGTTCTTCATCGTGACCACTCTTCTTGCAATGAGTGCAAGATGGTTTTCCTCCTCTCATCACTATAGTGGTCTTCTTGTCCTTCATTTTAAACTTCTTAAAAGTCTTCTGTGGGAAATTGGAAGGTTTCTTTGTGGGATGTTCTTGAACATTTTACCCCATGTTCTCTAGGTGAGTGGCTTGCACACAGACTTCGTCAAGACTAGTGGGGTTAAACAAGAGCAAATTATATCGAATATAACTATGAAGTGCGCCAATATACTTCATTAAAGTCTCATAAGAATCTAAAGGAATATTCAATGCAATATATTTCTTCCTAAATTCCTCTGTGAAACTTTGTACAGTTTGTCCCTTACTTTGCCTTAAGGTTTGCCATTCCATCATTTCTTTATGTAAACACCCTAATGGATAAAATTGATTCCTAATCACTAAATTAAATTCTGACCATGAGTAAAGAATCTTACCACACTTACTTCCATCCTGAAGCTTTGTCTCCCACCATACAAGAGCGGTGCCTTCCAACCGAAGAGAATCTAGTTTCACTTTAACTTCCTCTTCATCAATATGATGGACATGGCAATACAATTCAACCTGTCGGATCCAATTATCTAGCTTTTTAGGATTAGCATCTCCATTAAACATAGGCAAAGAAAATTTTACATCAAGATTTAATAATGGTTTCTTAAAAGAGGCTTTATGGATAGAATGATGAGAATGATGAGAATGCTCGGAGGAAGAAGAAATAGAAAATGAAGGTGAAGATGGAGGCTCAGGAGGATCTACTCCAGCCCCTTGGTTTACCGAAGCATCATCATTTGCATGCTCTTCCTTTTTCTTCCCTTTATTCTTCATCCTCTTCTCGTAATCTCCATACATTCGTTCTACCATTTTTGACAAGCGATAAAAGACCATGTGAAAGTTTTTCTCATGTTCATCACACTTGCCCTCTTCTGCCATTTTCTTCCTTCTAGATACACGACCAACTTCAGAATTGAAATTATTTAGAGTTCCTTCAACCTGCTTATTCTTGGCCCTATTAAGCATTCACACTCAACAATTCAAGTCAAAGATGACTCTTCTCATACCAACATGATCCAAGATATTTTCATCGTGACTTATAAAGAATTGTATTAAATGAGCATAAATTAAAGTGCACCATTAAATAAGGGAAAATTTAGAAATGAAGAGACATAAGCATCATATTTGAACAAAAAAACTTGATGACGGAGTTCATCCCTGGTGGACTACATCTCTGAGTCCTGCTCTCAAATGGGTAGGCTCTTTTATTAACTCAGCAAAAGAATTTGGTAAATACATGAATATACCTCATTCTAAAATCAAGTTGTAGAAATAATGCTTATATCAGAAAACAAACATAACCATTGGATTCGTGGTGTCGAATTTCCCAAAAATGACTATCTCCATGCTCCAATACATCTCTGGCACTCCCAGGCCCAAGAGAAATCTTGTCTCGATTTTTGTGCCCTATGTACCTGCAATTATGACAACATCTATCTCAAAATTTGTGTCGTATTGTATAGTACGGTCGCACGCACCTTCCCTGCGGCTCTGGAAAAATACTCATTTTTAAATATTAAAGGTGGCGGATGTACCAAGCCACATCCCTATGCGTGTTGGTTAGGGCAGAGTTTTAAACACTTTATACTAGCCAGAGGTTCTGAGGTTGAACCCGTCGGACTCTATTTTTGGTAGTGGTTAACATATATATATATATATATATATATATATA
>JASDQU010738700.1:94325-120816 GCA_032191745.1 Picea mariana
TCTAGATCATCTTGCCACAAATTGCTGCCATTTTGACTCTGCAAGATATCCTTTATAAGCCGTGAAACTTAATTAACAAAAAGACAAGAATACACATACTATCAGGGATGGATCAACACTTCTAAAACAAGCGTCTGAAAAGTTTGGTCTAGTCTTGAACCTTGTTGTCTACAATAAGACCCTACTGTCAAAAAGAGAATTAGGCTTTGACTAAACTCAGCCACGAATGAAAACTAAAACTATCTCATGCAACCAAAGAGAAAACCTTAGTCTTTCTTTCTCCTTCTATTCTCCTTTTGTTTCTTCTTCTCATTCAGCCTTTATTCTTTCTAAATAAGTTGAAGTAGTTCAACTACTTTCTTTAGTTAAGTTAGTTTGACTTAACTAATTAGTTTAGGAGAAATAAATAATAATAATATAGTTAAGGGTCTTTAATTAATAATAACTAGGTAGGTGGGACCCCTTGTGACTCCCGTCATTTCTTCTTTTCAAATCATAAAATATAACAAAAAAAGGATAATCATTTTAACCACATGCCACCCTTGTAGCTCCCTTAGATATCTTCCAAACTGAATATTTAAATATCAGAAATAATTTATATCATATCCAAAAAATATATAAATATCCACATTATCCAGATTATCCACCAAATACCAAAATAGAGTTTGTTGTCCAAACATTATGAAAACCACTAGCACTGTCTTCATCAACTCAAATCATAAAAACACATAATATAAAAACCATACTTGCCACTCTGGAAGGAAATTTTTCTGTTTTCATTGTTATATCCCTTTGATTTCCCAGAAGTACCCGTGGTTGGTTAGACCCTTGAGATTGTATCTCACTAATCACATGGGAACAAGCATCCTTCAAATGCATGTGGGAGGACACAGATTTTGATGAATCGTCAGAGGGGGAAGAAGGGGATGGAACTTCTTTTCCTTTATCTTGCATAGGTTGGGGAATATCATTTTTTAGTCTCTTACTATCATGTGAAGATTGAATAGGCAAATCTGCATGGGCAATATAGACATTGAGATTGACAGGTGGTGGGAGAGGTAATGACATATTGGGCCAACCACAATGGTGAGAGACAGTTGGGTTGACAATATCTTGCCATTAATCATTTGTAGGGACTTCTAGTTGCAAGGACATGTGTGGAGGAATGAGAATGCCAAGTATGTTCTGAGGAGGCTGGAAAGTGGGCCTTTTTGGCCGAGGGTGCACTATTCCATGACCAATCCAATTAAATAACCCATCTTGGAAAAACTAGTTCAATTCTTGAGGATCAGCATCAAAATGGATGGAAAATCTAGGCCTTCTATGGCCTTGGTTCCAATTTCCCCTTCCTATGCTATTTTTTCCATTGTTTTCCCTACCCAAAAATCTCATCTTGTTGTAGTAGTTTGTCAGTAATGAAGCTCTTAATAAACCATACATGACACTCTGCTTACATGAATCAAAAATTGGCTCAAGAAATGACACAAGATACATGCAAATCCATCCATAACAAACCATTCATTACTTCCAAGTGAACATGGGGTGATAGGGTTCATGGGAAATATGGAGGGAGTGTAATTAGCGAAAAGTGCTATAATGATAGGGGCTTAATACATGAATATTGTTCAACAATTAGTTAAACAATTTACTGTGTAATAAAGTATCAAAATATCAGTCACCAACCCTTGTTGTGTTATCCCTTTGTCTCTTTTACACAGACTTTTCCTTTTATATTTATTTCACTGAACAGGGATGCAATAAATGAAATTGGGATTATGAGGGGAATGTAATGAGTGAAAAATGATAGAATAACAGGGAATTGATATGGATGTTTTTCAATTGAAAATAAATCAAAACATGCAATCAAAACATATCTATGTACATACCTTCAAAGTTTAACAGTGTTTTCTTTTTCAAAACAATAATTTAAACTATTACTTTCGTTGACAAATTGCTTATTGGCTTCCAAACAATAATCTATATGCCTAGAATTATTTAATTACAACAGTCATTGTATCCATATAATCATTTTATGACAGTCATAATGAACATCATTACAATCGATATAAGAAACCACAATATCCTTTGAGCCACGACCATTAACTCAATATTTAATATTTAAAACCAACAAGGACACACACAGTATTGACAATCAACTCATATCCACCATATATTTAACCACTGCAATCAATATGGACGTTATAACTCTTATTTCGGCTTCAAACACTTCAAGAACAAGTGTCCCTTTTATACAATCAGTCATAATGATTGAAACAAATAACATTCAATACTTTGATCTCAAGCTTCAAATAATAAGTGGGTACAGATTTCTCCCAGAATTACTAAACAAGGAGACCAACAAAATCGTGCCCAAGTAACCAAGCACACACAATGCTCCCATCAACCATCGAAATGGAGTAAAATGATATCAATGTAATATTTAGGTTTTTAGACAGCAAGTGGAAGGTAGGAACAGGTGGTTTAACCAAAGACTTTGGTATTCAAATAGCGCATACAGCTCATGCCCTATCACAATTTACCATAGAACCATAACATGTAAAAATTCTCTCGGCTGTAAGGGCTTCCAAAACAACAGACAACCATTTCCAACAGGAAACAAAATGAAACCAATCCATTTAATCAATATTGTAAAATGAGCAATCAAGCACAAACTCGTGCTCAACCAAAATCATGCATAATGCTTCCATCAACTTCTAGGTGAAGTTAAATTCATACTATGCAATGTTTTCATGCAACTGTGAGTTCATATCAATCAAGCTAATAGCTCAGGGTTTTGACAAGACAAGGCACGAAAAACTTTAATCTTTCACCAGTTCTCATTAAAACCCATAGGGTCGAAATATGGTGTGTGTACACTAGCCACAGAGTTCAGTAAAATTGAGATAAAGGTGGGGCATTCACAAATCCTAGATCTATGGCAGCGTATGACAACCAATTTCAATAGAGAGGACAACTCAAATACATATCTATGGAAAAAAATGCTCAAATGCAATCTTTATTAAATAATTCTATGTGAAGGACTACACACAGCAAGAGCACCACAACCATTTATTTTAATAATTCCAATAGTCCAGAACCACCACCATGAGAAACCAAGGATGCAAACACCAATACACAGTTCAAAAGTATCATAACAGCTTAAGAATCACACAAACTGCGAGCAACCAGAGCCAAAATTTTATTCAAAGGCAAAGTAATTATCATGGATGGAAGAGTAAGAAAACTCATACTTGGAAAATCCTGCGCAAGGAAAAACAAGAATGTATATCTCCTTCACGACCGAACAAGGCAGAGTAGTAGCAATTGTCAGAGCCAAAGAAAAATGCAAGAGTGACTAGGGTGATGGGCTCGAGGGGAGTTTGAGTGACATGCAGTAAATGCACGTCACTTCTCCCTTCCAACTTCATTCAAATCAAAGTACGCGCCAAGCCAATTCACCATAGCACTACACCATTAATCAACCAAATATCCATTTCCATATCACTTTTTCAAAGTGTGCCACCACTTGGTAATGTCAAACTTCTATAAAATAACAATGTGCTAGGAACATAACCCAATGTGCAACCATTTATGAAACTCAAACAAGCCACATAACCATAGTAGCAAGGGTCAAGAGCACCCATCCTTTGTCATAAAAATACAATATTAGAACTTGAGTATAGTTCTTTTATCCAAAAGGGTAGCATTATTAACTTCTATCAAAGATCATCAAAGCCATTTAGTGTCGTGTTTTAATACCCAACCACCACATGTTACCAAAACATTTTAAACCATGATTTGAAACAAATGAACTATAAGAGATTGTGTTGGTACCATCACATAAGCAAACAAAATATAAGCGTTGCTTATCCACCATAGTGTCATAAGTTTAACAAGGGGGTCCCACCTACTAGTTTGTTATTAATATAGTTAAATAATAAAGCTTGGCAATCATTTGTGAGCATAGTATTCATCATTGTGCTTTTAAGTCTCAACAAACTAGTGACTCCATAGAGAAATATGTTTCCAATAGATTAAGAACTCAGAATGTTTGGTTTTGCAAACAAAGTAAACAGTAGATCAAAGAATTATATACCAAAATGATTATGCAACAGGGGAAGTGATGCAGTTTAAGAGAAAAAATGATTCAGTACTTTGGGAATAGCTCATGAAAAGTGTTACATATGAGGGTTTTATTCATGTAGGCATAACATTCAATTGGTCATAGTGAAAGTGTGTATTGTTTAAAGGAGAAATCTTTTGGTGTTCTCTTTGTGAATCTCAGGGTGGAGGGAAGAAATGGAAGACAGAAAGTAGGGATGAAAATTCAATTATCTATCTAATAGCAGTACTGGAACTAGAGAACAATTTTAGTGATGTCTTCAAGGGGGACATCATGAAAGATGTGTAACCTGATTTTTATTTATAAACAATACTTGTAGAATAGCATCGTTGTGGCAAAATTGATCCATAATTTATTTCTGAAAAGAAAAGAAATTAATAAAAGAAAAACAACATAAATGAAACAACAAAGCAAAATAAAAGCAATGAAACAGAAAATTATAATACAGAAGTAACCTTCATACAGTGTTTTAACTCTCAAACCGGTTCCACATAGTGTTTCAAGTGGGAACCGTTGGTACTATAGGAAAATAATCTCTCCTCTAGGTCTTTTAGAAGATAATAATTTGCACCCAAGACAAAAGTGAATTTAAAAGGACCTAGCCATAATTTTTGAAACTTCGAATGTCTTCCTCTGTCAGCATGGGTTGAATCCCAAAGCAAGACTTTCTCATTTACTTTAAATCTGACATATTTTCCCTTTTGTTGAAATATCTCTTTATAGTTTGTTTTATTCTCTTTATGTTGTCCAAGGCAAACATCCTTTGTTCCTCTAAAGCTAACAATGCATTTATCCTTTGAGGGAAATTAGAAGAATTTAATTCTTCGATCTATAGCATGAGCCGTAGAGATGAAAGTTTCAGCTTGGTAGGAAAAACATCTTCTTGACCATAAACAAGATGAAAAGGAGTGCAACCTATGATTACCTTGGTAGTAGTGTGATCTTCCCAAAGGGCATAAGTGAGGAGGGTGTGCCATTTACGAGGCTTATCCTCAATGATCCTCTTGATAATTCTAACCATATTTTTGCTAGTAGACTCGGCTTGCCCATTTCCTTGAGGTTAATAAGTTGATGAGGTAAAATGTTTGACTCCCAACTTAGATAGAAACTAAGTCAGCTTAGCATAAATGAAAGCATGACCATTGTCTGTAATAATTTCTAAAGGAATACCAAATCTGGAGAAAATATTAGTTTCAAGGAAAGAAATAACCTGTCCATCATGTGAATGTTTAAGTGGGACAAATTCAATCCATTAAAATAATTTGTGGCTGTCAAGATAAAAACCTTCCCTGTTGAAGAAGGAGGATTAATGGAACTGATAAATTCCAAACCCCATTTTGAGAAAGGAAAATCGAGGAGGATAGTTTGCAGAGGCATGGAAGAAAGACGTTCTTTCCCAGTGAATTTTTGGCACTTGTCACAAGATCTTGAAAAGTTATAAGAATCTCAAAAAATTGAAGGCCAATAATACGCTTTCCTGGTGATCTTAAAAGAAGTAGTTTTAGTAGAAAAGTGGCCACCCACATGAATAACAGAATCTAAATATCCATGGGCTTCTTGTAACATTTTTTGTGCTTCCTCATTATTCACACACCGAAGTAATATACCATTAGCAGATCTCTTGAACAAGAAGTCTCCTAAAATAACATATCGGGAAGATTCAAGATGGATCCTTCTCCTTTGATGAGTATCTAAGCTATCTGGATATTTTTTATTTTGCAAGTAATACACCAGATTTTTATACAAGGGGTGTTCAACTATAGGAAGGGTTTGACTATCAATGTAAAATAGTGTTGAGAGAGGATTATCTTGTTCATCAATTTCTTCACTTTCTTCAGCATGTTGAGCCAAGTGAAGGGCTAAGTCTCCTCCCTTAATTGTTTTCAAAATCCTGATGGTTAAATAATTATCTTGGATCTTGGCAAGCCAATGTGCAAGCTTCCCTAAAAGATAAGTCTGTGATAGAAAAAAATTGACAACAGGCAAAGAGAATTTTACCAGTGTGTGCTTTCCTAGGATCAAGTGGAAAAATTTCTCTGCAGCTTTAACAAGAGAGAAAGCATGTTTTTCGATATAAGAATACTTGAATTCATCATCTGATAAGATTTGTGACGCAGACCCCCTTGCCCTCGAGCCCAGATCCACACAGGATCTTTACTAAAACCACGCAAAGGGTTAATCCAACCCTTTGTTTAAGCCACAAAGGACTTCGGGTTTTGGGAGTTGGAGAGTCCCGATGTATTTCCATAGCTCTTGGCAAATGCCAAAATGTGAAACATCAATGAAGGTTGACTGCTCCAAATCGATGAGCACATGCCACCTGTTACCCACTAGTTTCGGCTTTCAGGACTTTGAGCGAATAGCCAACAGTTGTTCCTCTTCCCTTATGATTCCCCGAACTCTGAAATGTCGGAATTCCGAAACGGGCTCATCGTCCCATGGAATGCGATATCAATGGAATTTCGGGATTTTCACCGAAGCTTGACCCCTCCTTTGACTTCTGCTGCACGTATCCTCTGACTGATACTTGGGACCCACCTTTCGGCATTTCTCTCTTCGCGATTTCGGGAGTTGTGTTGACGATGCAACTCCACTTCTTGAGTCTTGAAACCCCAAAACCCGATTGGTACCCAACGGCTATTGTCCCTCAACCTTTTCAGGAATTCTTCCTTTCCCTCTTCAGGATTTTGTGAACCAGGAGTTTGAAACTCTCAATTCCAAAGTCACTGCTTCCTCTACTTCCCGAACCCTAAAAAGCCGAAATGTCAAAATTCCACTCCAAAGACACGTTGCATTTCACGACTTCAGGATTTTCAATGCAAAGACCTCCAACTCCTTTTCATCAGAATTTCTAAAATTTCGAACCTCGAAATATCAAAATGTTGAAATTTCACACCTGAAAATCCCTTTCATGATTCGGGAATTAGAGTGACCAAGGATTTTGGCCTGCACTCCAAAATTACAAATCCCGAATCCCTGAAATGATCTGTCGGCTCAAACTAACTACAATCAACAGTTCACGTTGACTCTTGATGTCAGGGTGGAGGATTCATCCAACTCCTAACCACCTTATAGCTCCCCTGGATCCTACGGTCCTTCGCGGTTTCACGAGTTCTCCACGGAGAATTCTGACCACCAGATGCACTCCTCAATGACTTCTACCCAAACAACTCGATGTTCTCCCTCCTAAACTTGACTTCTATGGGTCAATTTCGATCTCTGTCTTCCTTTGAGCACTTCAAAGGTGTTATCCTTCCTGAGCTTTCACTTGTAAACTCAAGCTTCCCAAAAGGATCCCCGCTCACACTCCTTGCGGTAAATATTCAAACAACCTCTGGTTATTTGAGTCTCCGACCCTGTGCACTCTTTGCAACAGTGGTCCTCTCAATCTTCCCCTTAGTTGATAAGTTCTAAGGCTCCAACCAGCTTGTGCACACCTTGCATGGCTCTGTGCTTCACTTGCACTTCAGCTGGTATGAGAACAACGGTATCTCTCCTGAGCTTTCTAAGATGAAACTCAGACCCTCATCAACGCACACCTTGTGGACGTTCACTACACTCCTTGCAGGAATTCACAGGAAGAGAAAAAATTGAAACTCATTCCTCTCCTCTCTCAGACTTCATACATTCACCATGAAATCATACACACAATGCAGCATTGAAACAAATGCATAACAAAGAAACGAATTAACTGTAAACATACCATTCAACAAATGTAAACAATAAGAATCATAACACCATGAAAGTTGAGTCAAAGATTCATATATTAACTCAAGTGCTCCTATACTCTCTACAGCTCTCTGCTACAGCTCTACATCTTATGAATTTTGAATGATCATCTCGTTACAATGATACAAGGGTGAGGGTGTATATATCCGTTTTCCCTCCTATGATTCTAAACTGTCTAATCTATTAAATTAAATCTACCTACTTGCATTCATTACGCATAAATACCTCTACAATCGACAGATGAGAGCAACGCTCAAGATCTATTTACAACATCTAGATATAAATGTAAGTACGCTTCCCTTAGCTATTACATTAATGTCCATTCATTAATCTCAAAACACTTCAAAATGTGCGCTAATGCTTTTCCAGTTGTCTCCCATTTTTATGTTGCTTTCTTGGCTGTTTGCTTACAATGCTCCTGCATCATACTCCCTCGCTTGAAAATTTTCATGAACTCCTGTTCATGAGATCTTGCACTGTCTGTCCATGCCTATGAATTTCTGCTTCATCCTCCCAACTGGCATCTTCAACTGGATGTTTCTTCCATTTGACCAAGTATTCAAAATACTCTTTCCTCCTGGTCTTTTTGCTAATCCTTTTATCAATTATGCCTTCCATCTGTGGGTTGTCAGCTACAGACATTTGTTTTGTCCATTGAATTTCTTTCTCTTCCTCCTCTACTCCTGCTTCTTCAACTCTATAAGGGTACAAATCTGCAACATTGAATATCAGTGAGATTCTGACCCCATCAGGTAATTCAATCTCATATGTGTTTTCCCCAAATTTCCTTATGACCTTGCACGGTCCAATATTTTTCATCTTCAACTTATTATACGTTCCCCTTGGGAACCTTTCCTTCCTCATATGCACAAGAATCAGATCACCAACTTCAAATTGAAGTTCTCACCTATGTTGATCTACTCTCCGCTTGTATTCTTGACTTGAACTCTGCAATCACTCCTTAACTCAGCTGTGAAGCTCCTTCATTCCTTCTACAAAGTCCTATGCACTAGCACTTCTGAATTCATTTTGTTCTGAATCTTTTAATTCAGAAACTCCCCTTGGTTGCATTCCATATACAATATGGAATGGACTTTGCCCTGTTCTTATATTAAGTGTATCCCTGTAAGCGAATTCCGCCTGTGGCAGAATGTGATCCCATTGACTGTGGTGTTCAGTCACTAAGCTCCTCAACAAATCTCCCAAAATTCTGTTCACGAATTTTGTCTATCCATCCGTTTGAGGATGATATGATGAGCTAAAAGACAAACTTGTCCCCAACTTCTTCAATAAGGTCCTCCAAAAATTTCCTACGAACTTGGTATCTCGATCAGACACGATACTCTTTGGAAAACCGTGAAGTCCGACAACTTCCTTGAAAAATAGGTTTGCAATACGAGTTGTGTCATTGGTTTTCTGGCATGGTATGAAATGTGCCATTTTTGAAAATTTGTCAACTACCACAAAGATTGAATCATATCTTGTTTGTGTCCATGGGAATCCCAATATAAAATCCATGCTCACTGTGTCCCACGGCCTTTCAGGTATGGGTAATGGTTGGTATAACCTTGTGTTTTTCCTTTTTCCTTTCATGTGCTGGCAAATTATGCATCTATCCATGAATTTCTTAACAACTATTCTCATCCCTGGCCAAAAATATGAGCCATTCAACTTTGAGAACATCTTTTCATGACCGAAATGTCTGGCCAATCCTCCACTGTGTTTTTCCTTCAGCAAATTTTCCCTCATGGAGAATTTTTGAATACATAGTTGATTTCCCTTGAACAATAATCCATCCTGGATCATGTATTCAGTCCATTGGCTTTTATCCCTGAGAATTGGATTCTCAGATGCCTCATATGCCTCTTTAAAATCTGGATCATCCCTATACATTTCTTTAAGGTTATCAAAACCTAAAGTCTTGACTCTGAATTCCTGCATAAGAAAACATTTCCAGCTCAAAGCATCAGCAACTTTGTTAGTAGTTCCAGAAATATGCTTAATCACAACAGTAAAATTTTGCATGAATTCAACCCATTAAGCATTTTTTTGGTTCAACTTCTCTCGTTGAGTCACGAATTGCAAAGCATGATTATCATTGTACAAAACAAACTCCTTGGGAACCAAATAATGTCTCCATTTTTTCAACTCTTGTATGACTGCATAGAATTCTTTGTCA
Organism: Picea mariana; assembly: GCA_032191745.1. Lineage (NCBI taxonomy): Eukaryota > Viridiplantae > Streptophyta > Pinopsida > Pinales > Pinaceae > Picea > Picea mariana. Next base: position 104,357 of record JASDQU010738700.1, read on the forward strand.
TATGTGGAGTACTTGATCTTTGCTTCATTCAGTTTTTCACTGATATATGCGACCGTCCTGTCGTCTTGGCTTAAGATCGCTCCAATTGCAAATCCACTTGCGTCACACCTGACCTAGAATGTCTTGCTGAAATCCGACAAAACCAGAATTGGTTGCTCAGTGATCTTCTTCTTCAGCAGATTGAAACTCTTCTCTGCTTCATCTGTCCAGTGAAAAGATTTATGTCTTTTCTTCACCATATCCATCATCGGTGCAATAATTCCACTGAAGTTTCGGATGAATTTCCTATAGAAGCTAGCCAAACCATGGAAGCTTCGAACTTCAAACACGCTCTTCGGCAATGGCCAAATATTAATCGCCTTTATCTTTTCCAGATCCATTTTTAATTCATTTGCAGAGATAACAAAACCCAAATAAATGAGCTATGTCCTCATAAATGACGATTTCTTCATATTAATCAGCAATTTCTCCTACTGTAATCTCCTCATTACTGCAACTAAATGCTTTAAGTGTTCTGTTTTTGTCTTGATGAAAATCAATATATCGTCAAGATATACAATGACGAATTTCCCTATGAAATCCTTCGGGACTTCATTCATCAACCTCATGAAAGTACTGGGCACATTCGTTAAGACAAATGGCATGGCAAGCCATTCATATAGCTCCTCATTCATCTTGAATGGTGTCTTCCATTCATCACCTTCTTTCATTCAAATTTGATGATACCTGCTTTTCAAATCAATCTTTAAAAAAAACTTTGCTCCACTCAAGCAATCCATCAAGTTGTCCATTCTTGGCAATGGAAATCTATATCTGATGGTAATCTTATTGATTGCTCTTGAGTCTGTACACATTCTCCAACCTCAGTCTTTCTTTGGGCTGAGCACTGTCGGAACAGTGCATGGACTCAAGCTTTCTCGAATCAATCCTTTGTCCATTAAATCATGTACCTGTTTCTTAACTTCTTCATTTTCTTGCAGCATCAACCGATATGTTGCTTTGTTTGGAAAACTAGCTCTAGGTATAAGATCGATATGATGACTTATACTCCTAATAGGTGGCAACAAACAAGGTAGTTCGTCCACTACTATATCAGCAAACTCTCCTAGCAACTCCTGGATTTCTTCTGGTAAATCATCTATTCTCGTACTAGTCAAAACAATTTTGGGCTTCCTGACCACAATAAATCGTGTGTCTTCCTTCTTCTTAACCTCATCAAGAAGTTCCTTCCCACTCATGAGAAGTACAGTGTTTCTCATTTCTGTTTTCACCTCTTTATCCTTAATCGGCAACAACATATGAGTCCTACCATTTTTCTCCAGGGTGTACGTGTTCTTTCTCCCATCATGAACCACGTTTCTGTCATATTTCCATGGTCTACCCAGCAATAGATGACAAACATCCATGGGAATGACATCACATAATATTTCATCTTTATATCCTCCTATTTTAAATTCAACTAAACATTGTTTAGTGATGTTTACCTTATGTCCTTTTTTTAGCCAAGAAACTCTATATGGGCTTGGATGTGCAACAGTCTCCAGCTCCATCTTTTCTACCATCTCTGTAGATACGAGATTGTCTGTGCTACCACTATCCACTATGACCTTGCATACTCTGTCCTTAGTTTTGTAAGCAGTCTGAAACAAATTGTTTCTTTGGGTTGGGTTCTCTACCTCCTTCTCTGGTTTCAAGAGAACTTTCCTCATCATTAAAGATCTTCCGCCCTCAGTGTCTTCTGCCTCAACATTCCTTCCTTGAGCTTCAGCAATGTGAGTTTCACCACCATCTTTCTTCTTATCTGGATACTCATAGGATTTATGTCAGATTTTTCCATAGACAAAGCATTTCACTTCACCTCCTCTACCTCTTCCTCTTCTTCTGGCTCGAGGAAAAGTATTTCTATCATCATACTACCTTCCCTGTGAGCTTCCTCCTCTCTCAGGTTGAGGTTGAGGTTTCTTCCCCTCTTATTTAGTTTTCTGAGTTCTGTCTTGGGCAATTGTTTTTCCTCTGGCTTGACTGCTACCTCAGCTTCTCTTCAGCTTTTAGAGCTATCTGATAAGCATCTTCCACATTTTGAATGGTCAACATGTTCATCTCATCTTGAATGTCATATCGCATACCATTCATGTACCTGGCAACTTTTTCATCATCACTTTCCCGATGAACTGCTCTGATGTTTATCCTATAGAATTCTTCAGTGTATTCTTTCACTGACATCAGCTTCTGTCTCAAATTTTGCATCCTCCAAAACAGAGTGATTTGATAATCCCTGGGTATAAATTTGGCTTTCATCTTTGTAACCATTCCATTCTAGCTTTTGATTTTCTACTTTCCCTTGCAGCGTCTATCAACCTGCAATTCATCCCACCACAGTGTTCCATGCCCTTTAAGTTTAGTAATGGCATGTTTGACTTTCTTGTCTTCCTCGACATCTTCATAGTCGAAGTATTTGTCTAGAGCTCTAATCCAGTCTAGAAGTTCTTCAACATCCAAGTTTCCTTCGTACACTGGAATGTCCATTTTTTCTCTGGCACCTGTCCTTGCAACATCCCTAAATAGGCGTTCATCTGCAACATCTTCGACTGCAACTTCTTCTCCTTCGTTTCCAACTTCATTTTCACTTTCAGCCTCATTGATGTCCCCAGTGTTGATTGTGCACCTTTGTGTTGTCTCCATAGAATCAAGTCTAGCACGTAACTCACGCATTTCTCTTTCCACTGTTGGATCAGGCATTGGCCTATCTCTTATTCTCGACAGCATGGTTATAAAATTTTCCTCTTTTCTCTCTGCTATAGAAAGCAAAGAATCTATTCTGTGCTCTGATACCACTTGACCCCCCTGCCCTCGGGCCGAGATCCGCATGGGATCTTTACTAAAACCACGCCAAGGGTTAATCCAACCCTTTGTTTAAGCCACAAAGGACTTTGGGTTTCGGGAGTTAGAGAGTCCCGATGTATTTCCACAACTCTCGAAAAATGTCAAAATGCGAAACGTCAACGAAGGTTGACTGCTCCAACATGATGAGCACATGCCACCTGTTACCCACTAGTTTCGGCTTTCGGGACTTTGAGTGAACAACCAACAGTCGTTCCTCTTCCCTTATGATTCCTTGAACTCCAAAATGTTAGAATGTCGAAACAGGCTCAATGTCCCAGGGAATGTGAGATCTATGGCGTTTCGGGATTTTTGCTGAAGCTTGACCCCTCCTTTGACTTCCGCCACACGTATCCTCTGACTGATACTTGGGACCCACCTTTCGGCGTTTCTCTCTTCGATTTCGGGAGTTGTGTTGACAATGAAAATCCACTTCTTGAGTCGTGAAACCCGATTGATACCCAACAACTATTGTCCCTCAACCTTTTCAGGAATTCTTCCTTTTCCTCTTCAGGATTTCACGAACCGGGAGTTTGAAACTCTCGATTCCAAAGTCACTGCTTCCTCTACTTCCCGAACCCCGGAAAGCCGAAATTCCACTCCAAAGACACGCCGTGTTTCACGACTTTAGGATTTTCAATGCAAATACCCCCAGCTCCTTGTCATCAAAATTTTCAAAATGCCAAACCCCGAAATGTCGAAATTTCACACCTAAAAATCCCTTTCGCGATCCAGGAATTAGAGTGACCAAGGATTTTGGCCTGCACTCCAAACTTACGAATCCCGAATCCCTGAAATGATCTGTCGACTCAAACTGAATACAATCAACAATTCACATTGACTCTTGATGTCAGGGTGGAGGATTCATCCAACTCCTAACCACCTTACAGCTCCCCTGGATCCTACGGTCCTTCGCAGTTTCATGATTTCTCCACGAAGAATTTTAACCACCAGATGCACTCCTCAATGACTTCTACCCAAACAATTTGGTGTTCTCCCTCCTGAACTTGACTTATATGAGTTGATTTGGATCTCCATCTTCCTTTGAGCACTTCAAAGTTTTTATCCTTCCCGATCTTTCACTTGTAAACTCAAGCTTCCCAAAAGGATCCCTGCTCGCACTCCTTGTGGAAAATCTTCAAATAACCTCTGGTTATTTGAGTCTCTGACCATGTGCACTCCTTGCAACAGTGTTCCTCTCAATCTTCCCCTTAGTTGATAATTTCTAAGGCTCCAACCATCCTGCGCACACCTTGCATGACTCTGTGCTTCACCTACACTTCAGTTGGTATGAGAACAACGGTATCTCTCCTGAGATTTCTAAAATGAAACTCAGACCCTCATCAACGCACACCTTGCGGACGTTCACTGCACCCCTTGCAGGAATTCTCAGGAAGAGAAACACTTGAAACTCATTATGTTCCTCTCTTAGACTTCATACATTCACCATGAAATCATACACACAATGCAGCATTGAAACAAATGCATAAAAGAGAAACAAATTAACTGTAAACATACCATTCAACAAATGTAAACAGTAAGCATCATAACACCATGAAAGTTGAGTCAAAGCTTCATATATTAACTCAAGTGCTCCTATACATGGGTTCTTCTCTACATCTCTCAGCTACAACTCTACAACTTATGAATTCTGAATGATCATCCTGTTACAATGATACAAGGGTGAGGGTGTCTATATCCGTTTTCACTCCTACGCTTCTAAACTGTCTAATCTATTAAATTAAATCTACCTACTTGCATTCATTACGCATAAATGCCTCTAAAATCAACAGATGAGAACAACGCTCAAGATCTGTTTACAACATCTAGATATAAATGTAAGTACGCTTCCCTTAGCTATTACATTAATGTCCATTCATTAATCTCAAAACACTTCAAAATGTGCGCTAGTGCTTTTCCAACAGTCTCTCGCTTTTACGTTGCTTGCTTGGTTGGCTTCTTACAATGCTCCTGCATCAATTTGACTCATGTAAGTTACTTATTTTTCGTTATTTTGGTCATCACATTGTACGAGAATAGCAGAGATTGCTTCCTATGTGGCATTAGTATATATAATAAAATATTTCTCAAAGTTTGGCTTCACCAAAACCGATGCGAAACTAATTTCCTTCTTAATCCTTACGAAATAATTGTTGACGTCTTCATTCCAAGAGAAGGAGCAATCCTGCTTGAGAATGTTGGTAATTGGTTTCACCATTAAAGCAAAATCAGAAACAAATATACGGACAAAGTTGATAATGCCCATAAAAGATTGAACCTCCTTTTTGGAAGTGGGGGAAGGAAGGTTGAGAATAGCAACGATCCTTTTGGGATCTATATTTATTCCTGAATCAGAAACAATATGTCAAAGGAGATTTCCATTGGTAATGTCGAACATAGACATAGAAGGATTTAAAGAAATGTCGAACTTTCTACATCGCATGAGAACTTTTCTAAGATGACCAAAATGATCCAATCGATTCTTTGAATATACAATCAAGTCATCAAGATAAATCTAAATAATATTACAGATCGGATCGTCAAAATCTATCTGCATATCTCTTTGGAAAGTGGCACCTACATTAGATAAACCAAATGGCATGCATTCATAAGAAAATGTGCCCCAATGTTTAGTGAAAGTGGTTTTGTATTTATCATTCCTTTTTACCTTGATCTGATTATAACCAAAAAAACCATCAAGTAAGGACATAATTTGTGACCCAACAACTTGCTGAAAAATCATTTCCATATTAGGGAGAGGAAAATGGTATTTCACACTCGCTCTGTTCAATGTGCAGAAATCAACACACAGTCGGATCTGACCAGTTGTTTTCCTAACATGGACAAAATTGGAAACCCACTCAGAATACTTAACAGGGAAAATTATCCCAGCTTTCAAATTATTTTTCCAACTCCTTTCTAATAGTAGCTTCAAGTGCGGGATTAATGGGTCTTTGTTTTTTCCTAACTAGTTTTATACCCTCCTTAATAGGAATGGCATGTTGTATAAGAGCAGGATCAAAACCACGAAGACCCTCATAATACCAAGCAAAAAAATCTTGAAATTCACAAAGTAACTCGGTGAATTTCAACTTTTCTTCATTAGTACATTGGGCACCTATCCTAACATTCTTTGGGGAATCAAGTGTTCCAATGTTCAAGGAAATGGTTTCACCCACTTTCCTTTTTTACTCCTCTTCTTTATGCTTATCTTTGTGGCCTACATCACTTGATGAAAATGAACTTTCTAGAGGAGTCAATCCCTTCAGAATTTTGTTGTTTTCCATGGATATAATCTCCTTAGGCTTATATGGTTCATTTTGTATGAAAGTAAAGATGCTTTCATTGCTAGGGAATATATGCCATGACTCTAGATTGTTAGATATATGAGGACGATATAAATATTGAAAAGTACAATCAGGTCTTTGTGGCAGAAGTTGTCAAGTAGGAGAGGCTACAAAAACAACTAACCTGTCAACCATGGAATTCAGTTCCCTCTTAACATGAGTGGCGTTAAATGATAATAAGTTCGAGATAAGAATCCAAACATCTTGGGTGTAGAGTTTCATTAAATTGTTTCTAGGAGAATATATTTTACGTAAAATATTCACAACAATCTCAGAATCCCCAAAAACTGTAAGGTGTCCTCAACCTAAATTATAGGCATTTTCAATGCTTAGCAATAATGCTTCAAATTCAGTGACGTTGTTTGTGCAAGAAAATTCTAACCTATAGGAAAAGTTGTGAATTTTACCCACAGGTGAGTATAAGATAATGCATGCTCCATTACCTTCATTGGAGCATGATCCATCAAAGTGCATGTGCCACATACCATCCTCCAAATCAATTTGTTCCATGGTAGTGTCATCCTAATCCACAAACATGGAGTACACCCCTAAGTCCTCCTCGACATAATTTACATTAGGCTGTGGAATGCTTTCTATATATGATGAGATTCTTCCTGCCCTTAGGATTATGATATTCTTTCCATTCCGAGGAACAAATAGGTGTGTCCTATCAAGTGAAAGATATCCACCTGTCAAGTCTTGATAGTCTCTTCCTAAGATGATTGAATAGTTACTTACTGGCATTTCAATTACCTGGATATTAAGGGTTGTCCTGATTTCAAGATGTGTGCACAGAACCAAAGTCATGTCTTTTGTTTCTCCTATAGTCGACTGTTGTAGACTATTATATGAGAGCATGTTTCTAGAATTTTCATTGGTACAAGATAAGCCTAGATCTTCCATAATAATTTTCGACATTACACTTGGGCCTGAACTGCCGTCAATTAGGCAACAATGGGCAATTTTATCCATATTTTTTACAGAAATGAAAAAATGAGGGTTTTTTACAATGTCTAAAATTATTTACACCTACTTTATTTACAATAGAATCCTCTTATTTTGCCTCTTCATAGAGATTGTCTATGGTGGAAGCATTTCTTTCCATGAAATGTTTTAGATTCTTTTTTTGTTCAGGGATGGCAACCATGTCCAGAAGAGTAGCATTGACCTTGATATTAGCCAATTGGTTGAGAATGTTATATTTGGAAGAGCGAAGAGGGGAGGGAATTCCTTGACTGCCAGAAGTTTTAGTAACTTGTTCAATAGCATCTTGCAAAGATGATCTTGGGATAGAAGAAGTACGAGGGGGATCATATTTTCCTTTTGAAGTATAGGATTTATTCCTAGTGTTTATGATCATGACATCTTTTGGTTCTGCCCAATCTAGAACAACAATGGTGGTTTCAGGCCTTTTACCAAATATTTTATCTTCGACACTCTTTTCTACCTCACAAGTACTTTCCTCGTGATTTTCCTCGCAAAAGTTACACCAACTGCGAGGCATGATGGATTTGGGCTGAAAGTTGTTTTCATTGGGATTCCTAAAAGATGATGAAGAAGAAGATGATGCCCTAGGAGTAAGTGAAGAAACATTTCCCTTTCGTTCATATGCTATCATCTGATTATTCATATCCTGTACAAGTTGTAAGAGGGTAGACATGTATGTTTGTTTAATTGAGTCTCCCTTGGGAAGACCTATTCTTTCCAGCTATTCTTCGTACTCTATAAAATTATGAAGAGTGGAACCAATATTGTAAATAGATTTTTCTTCAAGCCTATGTCGATAAGGGGAAGGTAGAGCATTATAGTAATGCATAAAAGTGGTTTGGTTCTGGGGGCGAATAAGTTTGGGAATTTGATTATACAACTTGGTGAAACGAAGGTTGACAGACTTGATAGTCTCATTGTCTTTGTACACAATGTTATTGTATTCCCGTAATTGTTCGATTGTGCTCTTAGACTGCCGATAAGTGGACTTAAACCAGTAAAATAACTCTTCCCAAGTGGAAATAATCTTGGGAGGGAGATAGAAAAAATATGTCGTTGTTTTTCCTTCGAGAGAGTTGACGAATAAGCACATACAAGTATCATTTTCATTATCTCCTATATTGTGACATGCATTAGAGAATTACACCAAGTGTTCGCTTGTAGTGACTGTGTTATTTCCTGAAAACCTAGGAAGATGTTATTTAAATTTTGGTAGCGGACGAGTGGCAGGTGCTAGGTTCAAGGGAGAGGATACATGTCATGGGGTAGTAGTAGTATCCTCCTAGAATTGGAAAATCCCATGCTTCTTGATGAACTTGGCGGGGTTGGTAGTAGATTAGACAGGAACATGATGTCTATACAAACTACCAATTACTGACGAGTTTGAAGGTTGAGATGAAGAAGCACCTCTAGTGCCACCAGATCCACCCACAAATTCCATTTTGTGAATGATGGCTAAGGGTGAGAAAGATGAACTAGCTGAATCAGATAAAGTTCTCCTTAGAGTACCTTGTTGGGTTGACAGAACAACATTGTTTCTTCCCATTTCAGCAATAGGAGTGATTTCAGGAGATAATCCTCTTCTTCTCCTAGAGATGCGAGGATTTAAGGACATGAAAAAGAAAATCAAAAATTTAGGAAAAAGAGAGCTACAGTTGATTCCTAGGTTGCCTTTGCCTAGCCTCCCAACGTTCTCGAACACTTATGTCTTGTTCAATAACTGCCCATGAGCGTTCAATCTCGGCCCGAGTATTAGCGGTTTCTAAGATGATATTGAATAAAGTTAAAGCAATTTTGGTTTGGTCTTTAAGACCATGCTCAATATTGGGCTACCTTGTAACAGGTATTGGCATGAGGAAAACAAAACATTCAAAGAATCAAAAACAAAAGTAGAAATATTCAATGATAATCACGAATACAATCAACCAGAGAGATATGGAAGCTCTCCCTAGTATGGACGCCAAATAAATGTTGAGGAAAAGGTATGAGTTACCTTACTCAATCATTTTTGTATCTTGCCTGGCTAGGACAAGATAGTCGGGAATGTCACCCTGGGTTTTATAGCCTCAAAGATATTCTCCCAATCTGTAAGTATTAATTACTAGGATTAAGGATGATTTATTAATGAAAATAATGTTGCAATATAAAATAAAATTAATACAAGTTTCTATAATATACATAGATTTTATAATAAAGGAAACATGGAGCTCAAAAAGAAAAAGGTAACCAAGTCATAAATACACATATATGAGACATAATAGCAATCTGATTTTATTTCATTCTGAGATATCTTTCTCTTTACAAAAACCCTGTGAGGGAATGGACCAAAGTATAATTTATAGATACTCGATGAATACCATACAAAAAGACTCCGAAAATCAAGTAAAACTGAAATTTATAATCTGGATCAGCTTGCCACAAACTACTGCCATTTGACTCTGCAAGATATCCTTTATTAGCCATGAAACTTAATTCACAAACAGAAAAAAATACATGGACTATCAAGGATGGATCAACACCTCTAAAAAAAGCGTCTGAAAATTTTGGTTCAGTCTTGAACCTTGTTGTCTACAATAAGACCCTGATGTCAAAAAGAGAATTAGGCTCCTTTGAATAAACTCATAAATGAATGAAAACTGAAACTATCTCATGCAACTAAAGATAAAACCTTAGTTTTGATTTCTCCTTCTATTCTCCTTTTGTTTCTTCTTCTCATTCAGCTTTTATTCTTTCTAAATAAGTTGAAGTAGTTCAACTAATTTCTTTAGTTACGTTAGTTTGACTTAACTAATTAGTTTAGGAGAAATAAATAATAATAATATAGTTAAGGGTCTTTAATTAATAATAACTAGGTAGATGGGACCCCTTGTGAATCTTGTCATTTCTTCTTTTCAAATCATAAAATATAACACAAAAAGGATAATCATTTTAACCACATGCCACCCTTGTAGCTCCCTTAGATATCTTCCAAACTGAATATTTAAATATCAGAAATAATTTATATCATATCCAAAAAATACATAAATATCCACATTATCTACATTATCCACCAAATACCAAAACAGAGCTTGATGTCCAAACATTCTGAAAACCACTAAATTGTCTTCATCAACTCAAATCATAAAAACACATAATCTAAAAACCATACTTTCCACTATGGGAGGCAATTTTTCTTTTTTCACTGTTGTGTCCCTTTGATTTCCCGGAAGTATATCATGGTTGGTTTGACCCTTNAAACCATACTTTCCACTATGGGAGGCAATTTTTCTTTTTTCACTGTTGTCTCCCTTTGATTTCCCGTAAGTATATTGTGGTTGGTTTGACCCTTGAGGTTGTATCTCATTGATCACATGGGAACAATCATCCTTCAAATGCATGAGGGAGGACACATATTTTGAGGAATCATCGTAGGGGGAAGAAGGGGAGGCAACTAATTTTTCATTATCTTGCATAGGTTGGGGAATATTAGTTTTTAATCTCTTACTAGCATGTGAAGATTGAACAGGAGAATCATCACGGGCAATATGGACATTGGGATTGACAGGTGGTGGGAGAGGTAATGACATATTGGAAAAACCACGATGGTGAGAGACAGTCGGGTTTATGATCTCTTGCCATCCATCATTTGCAGGGACTTCCGTTTGCAAGGACACATGTGGAGGAACAAGAATGCCAGGGATGTTCTAAGGAGGCTAGAAAGGGGGAATTTCTCGCCGAGGCTGCACTATTCCATGACCAATCCAATTAAATAATCCAACTTGGAATAGTTGGTTCAATTCTTGATGATCAACATCAAAATGGATGGAAAATCTAGGCCTTTTATGGCCTCGGTTGCAATTTCCTCTGCCTTTGTTATTTCTTCCATTGCTGCCCCTACTAAAAAATCGCATCTTGTAGCAGCAGTTCGTCAGTAATGAAGATCTTAATAAACCATACATGACACTTTTCTTACATGAATCAAAAATTGCCTCCATAATTGACACGAGATACATGAAAATCCATCCATAAAAAACCATTCATTAATTTCCAAGTGAACAGGGGGTGATAGTGTTCATGGGAAATATGGAGGGAGTGTAATTACTGAAAAGTGGTATAATGATAGGGTATTAATACATGAATATTGTTTAGAAATTAATCAAACAATTTTTTGTGTAATAAAGTATCAAAATATCAGTCACCAACCCTTGTTATGTTATCCCTTTGTCGCTTTTACACAGACTTTTCCTTTTAAATTTATTTCAAAGAATAGGGATGCAATAAATGAAATTGGGATTATGAGGAAATGAGAGAAAAATGATAGAATGACAGGGAATTGATATGGATATTTTTCAATTGAAAATAAATCAAAACATGCAATCAAAACATATCTCTGTACAAACCTTCAAAGTTTAACAATGTTCACTTTTTCAAAACAATAATTTAAACGGTTACTTTCATTGACAAATTGCTTGTTGGCTTCCAAACAATAATCTATATGCCTAGAATTATTTAATTACAGCAGCCATTGTATCCATATAATCATTATATGACAGTCATAACGAACAACATTGCAATTGATATAAGAAACCACAATATCCTTTGAACCATGACCATTAACTCAATATTTAATCTTTAAAACCAATAGGGACACGCACAGTATTAACAATCAACTCAAACAAGGTGCATAACCATAGTAGCAAGGGTCAAATGCACCCATCCTTTGTCATAAAAATACAATATTATAACTTGAGTATAGTTCTTTTATCCAAAAGGGTAGCATTATTAACTTCTATCAAAGATCATCCAAACAATTTACTACCATGTTTAATACAATATTAAAACCAAAACTGGATTATAATTCTTTCATCCATAGGGCAGTCTTAACATATTCTATCAGAGATCATCAAAGCCATTTAGTGTCGTGTTTTAATACCCAACCACCACATGTTACCACAAAATTTTAAACCATTATTTGAAACAAATGAACTGTAGAATACTATGTTGGTACCATCACATAAGAAAACAAAATATAAGCATTTCTTATCCACCATAGTGTCATAATTCTAACAAGGGGGTCCCACCTACTAGTTTATTATTAATATAGTTAAATAATAAAGCTTGGCAATCATTTTCTAGCATAGTATTCATCGTTGTGCTTTTAAGCATCAATGGGTAGCACGTGTGGAAAAATATTGAGGCCTTTGGAGGCCTAGCACCATGTTCTTGTAGCCTAGTGTCCCCTTGAGGAGACCTAACATCACCCTAGAAGGGCTGACATCACCTTTTTTAGGGTTATTTTATGTAAATTTATTTAATTTGTAAATTAAGGGAAGAATTGTTGAGGTCAGCCCTGTATTTTAAAATAAATTTAATTTTAGGCCAGATTTTGGTATAATTACACAAAAATGACATTCATTTTCATGATAACTCTCCCCTCATAAGAGAGAGGACTGAAATTTTTGCCTAGTGGCAAACTTTGGCTGCAATTTGTGTTATTTTGGAGTTTATGGTGTCTTTTTCTCATGCGCTAGGCTTGGAGGAGCTTGCTTATGATGTTTCTTGACTATTTTGGTGGTAATCTCTGCAAACTAGGGTTTTTCATGCTTCATTATTATTGTTGAAGTAAGTAAATGCTGAAATTTGTTTATGCATTAAATTTTTGTGGTCAATTTTACTTATTCATATTAAAGATTATGAAATTGCTTGCTAAGAAACCTTGGGAGAAGGAACATAAGGTATTTATTCCTTATTGATCTTGCCACTTATTGTTACGAACCTTTTGTCTAGACTAAGTATTTTAGAGCCCTAAATTGATATCACTTTAGAATCCATTTTCTAGAGGCTTGTTGCATAAAATATATTTAAATAGTCAAGGAAGGAGAAATTTGCTAGAGCTTTGAAGAGCCTACTCTCTAGTTGAATTTATGCTTGAGGCCTTGGATCCTTGAAGACTTAAGGTGTTATTCTTCAAGGTTTCACCTCATTTATCATTAGATAAGTATAATCATTAAATTCTTCAAGTTATTTGATGATATCAAAGACTCCATAGCCCAAAAGGAACTTGTCTACTTGATCTTGTGAAGGATTGTGACCAAACAACTCTCATACTCTCTTCCTTGAAGCTTCCACTAACTAATACTAACCCTATCTTAGCTAAACTAACTAATGGTTGTTGTGAAGAAAAAGGGTATATCCTCTTTCATAGATCTTGTCAGTAGGTTTCTTGAGTTCACAAAACCATAGTGCCAGACTTATGAGGATGCCCTTCAAAATCTCAAAATATCCCTAGAGGACGAAGGATTCATCACTGAGATTGTAGAAGATATTAGGGGTGCATACCACACTCAATGCCAAGAACCCTCCAATACAAAAGAAGATATTTATGAAGGATGTTACCAATCCCATGAGGAAGAGCAAGAATTTACTCATTATTCCACCAAAGATAATGAAGTATTGATGTCTGCTCTTCCATTTGATGAAGTCATCCAAAAATTTGATGCTCCTACACAAGAAGAAGTCAATGCAGTAAGTTGTTTCCCTTTCAGACTTTGATGATGCTTTATTTTGTTATTTGTAAAGTGAATAAGTGTTATAGGATCCATTTGATGTGCTAAACCCTTCATGTTATAATAAAGGTAATGGCATGGTTGATAATATAGATGAGTTCATACATGTCGGGAGATGCAAACGGGATGTTGTTGGCTCTAATAAAGATCCCACTTATGATATGGAAGGACATCTCCAAATGTTTCCTTTAAAACTATCGTCTGAGGTTACTAATAATTATGACATGTTGCAACAAGGAGATGGTATGGTTGTAGATATTTTCCAAACACCCAAGAATGACCTAGTGCAATTTTCTCATGACAATTTCTGATCATACATTGAGGATTTTGATGAGTATTCCTTTGAGAACTCAGATTTATTCTATGAAGAATATTATCAACCACCGTTTTTCTCAAATTTTGATAAGGGTGAGGAAGTTTCTTTCCTAAAGCAGGATACTTGTGACAAATTTGTTTGGCTCCCTCTGATTACTTTACCTCGTTATGCCACTAAGGATGCAGTTTGGGAATATGTCTCTTGTACCAATTTTTCTCTAAGGCAGATCCTTCTTTTAGAATTCAAGGGTAGTTTTAATTCCTTAAGAAGAAGCTTGTTATCTCAATCTTTCAACTCTCCCCTAAGAAGTTTCCAATCATCCTCTAGGTTCTTACTAGTCCCTTCTCAGACCTCATGAAGTGATGACATCCAAGGTAGACAACCTTCATACTCTTTGAGACATTCTTTTGAGCCTTTGACTTTTCATGATCCCTTTCTGAGATGGATTGAGTACTTTCCTAGAAGTGTAACTTGGTATAATTTTTTCCCTCCCTCCCGCCTCCATGAGCTAGACTTTACGATTTCCTATGATATTATTCATGTTCTAACTCATGTTATTTTTGTGCTTAACTTGTTATTGTTTGGGTTTATGATGAAGCACAGAGGAAAGTATTATGAGGTATTGTTAAGATGTTTTCATTGGATATTTGACTACACCTAGCATTCAACCAACAGGTAAGTGTAGATAGGTAGGTAGGCATTTGCATACATTGTACATACCATTGCATATCATTCTAATATAATTACCTACATTTACATATTTCCTTTGCTTCACTTGTATATATGTATGCTCATGATCATATTTTAGATTTGTAATTATTTTATTTCGACATCATATATGGACAAGGGGTGATATCACCACCCTAGATGTTGCTAATATATTTCGTTGATATTTATCAAGCACAGGTCATACCAAATATGTTGAGGTTCTCATGCACTCTACGGTGAGCACATGTCCCCGAGTTGGAGCCATATGTTATCCCCTATCCTAGGGATAACTAAGGAGATCCTATCTTGAGGACCATAGGTTCTAGACATGGAGTGGCGAGAGACGGACGAACTAAGCATAGCCCAAGAGGGCCCCTCTTTTCTTCAAGTACAGTCCACATATTTCCAGTAGTAGTGTCCATCAAATTGTCCTAGTCCTCAAGTGGCAGTGGCTCTTTCTCCATGAGTTAATGAGTCTGGGTATCATGGTATCTATCACACTGATATTTTAAGCACTTGAACATGTTGTATTGAATCCTTCTTAATTTCATAATGTTTGCTTGGAAATTTGGTCTTTGCCTTGTTTAAACTTGGGAGGGTGACACGGTTCCCCAGTAAGTTCATTTCCCTTTAGGATGGGTTTCTACTGGGTGGATCTTTGAAGAGTTATCACACATTCTCTCCATACTTACCAATTTCCATCTTTATTCCTTCCATCTCCCCATATTTTGGGCACTGGGATAAGCTACACTAGGAAGGGTTCTACCTTACCTCATGGGAAGAAGGGGATAAATGCCCAGAGGGTAAAAGTAGTTGGAAAGAGTTAAATGCCATTTTGAAAACTTCAAAATGATTCACCCAGGGATCTTGGAGAAAGCATTGAAAATATTCAAAGTAAGAAAAGGCGGCCCACAAGACAACATGAACACTCAAGGTATTATTTGACCGATAGAAGGTCTCCTTATGAGTCGACCTATCATGACCATGAACATGTAGCGGTATGACATCACCACCTATCTGGTCACCAAGATGGGGTAATGGCTCTTGGTTGCATAGCCAAGATAAAGGGGGTCTCATCACGAGACGACCTTC
Source organism: Picea mariana (assembly GCA_032191745.1). Lineage (NCBI taxonomy): Eukaryota > Viridiplantae > Streptophyta > Pinopsida > Pinales > Pinaceae > Picea > Picea mariana. The sequence continues at coordinate 120,232 of JASDQU010738700.1, forward strand.
TCATTTTCATGAAATGTTTTGTGGATGACATTGTCACCTCTGGTCACCAAGCCAGGACAGTGACCCTCAACTATTCCTTTGTAGCACAAAAGAAAATATTAAAAGAAATAAATCTAAGAAAGAATAAATTGCAATGAATGGGCTAGAGCCTAGAAGAGCCTGCTCTCTAGCTAGATTTATCCTTGAGGCCTTGGATCCTTGAAGACTTAAGGTGCTATTCTTCAAGGTTTCACCTAATTAATCTTTAGACAAGTATAATCAATCAATTCTCCAAGTTGTTTGTTGTTATCAAAGACTCCATAGCCCAAAAGGCACTTGTCTACTTTCTCTTGTGAAGGATTGTGACCAAACAACTCTCATAGTCTCTTCTTTGAAGCTTCCACTAACTAATACTAACCCTAGCTTAGCTAAACTAACTAATTGTGTTGTTGTTGTTACAAAACATTTTCTACAGCCATACTAACCTTGTAATTTTCTGCATACACTCAACTAACATTGACATAACATACACAAAATTTGTTTGTGATAATTATTACATAATCTACTTGATAAATGCTAAGTTTCCATGATATTTTCTTACAATTC
>JASDQU010738701.1:15853-34508 GCA_032191745.1 Picea mariana
ATATATATTGTTTACTATTTTTAATATATTTTTGTCTCAAGATATATCAAAATCCTAGAATACATACCTCTTTTATTTCTTCTATAATTCTTTATCATCTTAATCATTTTCAAAACAAGTTATATGCCACACTACAAGAGAGAGATATACAATCTGGTTTTTTTTTTTTTTGATAATTTTAAGACTCTCTTAGCTTGCACTAATTCAAAGTATCGTAATTTCAAGACTATAATGAGTTTCATAATTAAAAAAATTAAAGTTAATATTATAAATTTTGAAAAAATACCCCACTAGAACAATGGGTTCTCTACAATTATATAAATGCTTTTAAGGAAATTCCACTGTTAACGTACTCAACACCTTCACTAACAGTAACATATACATGATATTTTTCTTGAAAATAAACATACTACTATTAGAAAAACTTAAATTTCACATGGTTATTCACAAATTATATAAATAAAAATTATGTATTTAGAAAGCTGATTCAATTTCCTACATTTCATCTTTTAACACCATATTTAAATTCATTGTAAAAGTATCTTCCATAATCCCTTCAATTTAACAAATTGTTGTTTCTACATGCTTTCATTGCCACTCACGCATCATGAAAATCTATCATTAAGTTACACCCACCATGGGACATTTCCTAATTATATAAAAGAGTTAATAAATCATACTTTATTTAAGGAAGATCATCATATTTACATCATATAATATTAAGAGATAATTTTTAAACTAATATAACAGTTAAACTTAGTTAAACTTGAGCTTAGAAACATGGTTCTTGAGCTTAGAAACATGGCTTTGAATTCCTTTGACTCGAAGAGAGGAAACGTTGGTAGTTCGAATCTCATTTTAAAGGAATGGATCTACTATACTTGAATGAAGAGTCTATGGCTACTCTCAAGGAGAATATAAGTAAACCAAATTTAATATACTCGAAAAGGAACATGCTTCAATCGACTAAAATATAAGTAGAAAGTGTAACCATTAGTGCGCAAAGACGCTCAAGCTTAGATCCACAAAAATATAGTTATACCAAAATAATTCAACACATATTTTTGTCTATGAACATATTTATATAAGTTTGTTTATATATATTATGTTTTCTATGAATATATTTATATAATTTTTATACGACGACGAGATCTATAAGAATTGATCATGGTACATATATTTTTAAAATAATACATGTGACCATTACATGGGTTTGATTCATACTATAAGATGTAAAATTATACCTTAGGTCGATTTCCACCTTGACATTAATCATTAATACACTAAATAGTTACAATCCAATGAATAACAACATGAATTAAATATCAGTTTCATGCATAGATAAATTTCGTCAAACGAACTACCTATATTACATGGTTTTACATCACAAAGCCACTCTAAATACCATCATTTATATTACAACATAAAGTATAAATTGTATTCACCAAAATAATATGCCATCCTATGTGTCACAAGACACTATAAAATATTATGTACTCAAAATGATATGTCATTACATGGGTTATAATACAAAGTATATAATACTGTGTATTTATTAAATGATATATACCATCACATGGGTTATGATACATAGGGTATGTATACCTTCGTAGACTTTACCAGTCAAATCGCTGGGCGAAGGGGGGTCCCTTGTCCCACAAGCAAGGGGATCTCATACACCAAATTTGGTGTGCTGGCTTGGCCGTGACCCTAGAAATAGATTATTATTATTATGATTATTAATATAAAATACTTTCATTCACTAAACAATATACCCTTCAATGATTATGATACAAAGTATATAATATTATGTACTCATTAAATAATATACCATCACATGGGTTATTACACAGAGTATAAAATACTCTTTATTTCTCAAAATGCTATGCCATCATTGGGGTTATACTACAATTATAAATTGCATTCCTAAACACACTCAATCCCAAGGATTCGACCAATGTTTTATAAAATACAACAATCAAAGGATTTGATTATAAAAAATTATGACTATAATTTTGAATGCATAAATGCATAAGGTGCTTCATCAAAACAGTTCTCCATTAAAAAAAATTGTGAAACAATTGTTTATGATATGTGTGGGGGGGGGAAGAATCACAATTTTATTCAATGGCGGTAACCACGGTCAAGTGCAAGATTAAATAATTTCCAACACTGCGTATTTCGAAATCTAGTATCATTAAAATAGGAAAAAATTCTTTTAAAAATTGTAAATGTAAATGAGAAAATAAAAAATATTTACACACATCTATGTTACCAAAACTTTTGTAAACTATTAATTTGAAGTTTATACACTTCCTTGCGTCAATTTTATATGGTATTTCTCCTTGCATCAATTTTTTGTGGTATTTTTCTTTGCATAGACTTGTTCATTATGGATAGTTCACTTGTTGAACACCCTATAATTTTCAATGGGTATTTTTATTCCCCAAGGAGCATCGAGCCACAACAAAATGGTATAAAAGGTACTATTATCCCCTATCCTAGGGATAACTGAGGAGATTATGTCTCGAGGCCCACAAGTCGTAGACATGGATTATCGAGAGCCATAGGACTTGAGCTTGGTCCTTGAGGGCCCATCTTTTCTTCAATGCCTCTTATCTATAAGCAACAACATCATCCATCACATCGACCTCATTCTGAAGTAGCGATGGGTCTTGCTCCATGAGGTAATGAGTCTAGGTATCATGGTTTGTGCCACTCTGATTTTCAAAAAAATTGAATATGTGCACTGAATTCTCTTTTTTTTCATGACGTTTGCTTGGAAATTATGCTCTTTAACTTGTTCATATCTGGGGGGGATGATAGAGTGCCCTAGTAAGTTGGTTCCCTTAGGGATTATTTTCCACTTGGTGGGTCTATGAAAGTTCGTCGCCTATTCCTTCTATACTTACCACTTTTCATCATTGTCCCTCTCATCTTTCCCCTACCTTGGTTCAAGCATTTGTTTTTCCAAACTAGTAATGGTTACACCTCGCCTTGTGGGAAGAAAGGGTTAAAGGCCCAAAGGGTAAAAGTAGTTGGAAAAAGTTAAAATCCAAAATTAAACCTTGAGATGCTTCTCCCAGGGATTCCCGAGAAAGAAATAAGTGGCTTCTTAGCAAGAAAAGGGGACCGGCAAAATAAAATAAAACTCAAGACCTAGTTGGTGGATAGGCGGTCTCATCATGAGCTGACCTATTAGGTTCATGGGCATGTAGTGGTATGAAGTTGCCATTCATATGGTCACCAAACCAAGGTAGTGGCTCTTGGTGGCATAGCCAAGAGAAATGGGGTCTCAGCACAAGCCAACCTTCTCATTTCCATGAAATTCTTGTGGGTAACGTTGTCACCAATCATCACCATGTTAAGACAGTGTCCTCCAGCTATTCTCTTGAAAAGAAAAAAACAATAAAACAAAGAGTAAAAGTAATTGAATGGGATAGTAAACAATAGCATCAGTGACAAGGTGCAACTCACCCTCTACAGAGGCACCCACAGGTAAGACCTACATTTCCCTGTTATCACTGCACCCCTTGCCCAAACATTCCCTTCACCATCTCATACATCTACCTGACCTAGATTGGTATTCACCTGGGAAACACCCCAAACTGCATAACGTCTTTGAGCATTTGTCTGGGTAAAGTGGGGTTTGATGCACATATTTGGGTAATTTAATTATTAGATGTGATTGACATTTGTATGATCCATGTGAATTATGAGCACATAGAGGGCATACTTTTTATTCCTGTAGTACCATGCTCGACGAATAGGTTCATATGGGGATATCATTAGTTCATACCTCCATGGGGATCAAATCCCACCAGATGGATGTTGTGACCCCAGTAAGCGACAAAGAGATACCAGAGGCTTTCACTAGAGAAAAATAAAGACGTTCCACCATAGACACTTTGGCAGGCTTGGACTTACAGAGGTCTTTCCCTTCCACCATGATGTTGGCCCTTGAAGGCCCCTGACATCATCATATTGAGCCTTGATGTCATCTAGTTAGGTTTTTGGCATGAGGACGACTTGGATGGCATGTGTGGCATCTTCTAAGGCATTTTGAGGCCTATCATTCTATAATGGGGCCTAACATCACCCTAAGAGGGGCATGATTTCATCCCTAAAGAAACATTAGGGTTTTAAATTGTTAATTTTATGTAAAACTAGATTTTTGATGAAAAATGGTCATGTTGGCCTTTTATGACCTAAATTGTAACTAAAGGTCATGATTATTGTATAAATAAGGGACAAATATCTTATATTTTTCATCATCTTTCACTCACACAAGTGTGAGGTCTGAAATCCGACCCTCTTTAACGGTACTTGGCTGAAATTAAGTGGTGTGAAACTTCTTGGAGAGGCTATTTTTGGTGTATTTTGGCATTTTTAGGGTGGAAAGTATTCAACTAGGGTTTTGTGGCTAGATTATTCTAGATGAAGTAAGTAAAATATACAATTTTTCATTTTTTGTGAATGGTTAAGGTATATTTACTTGTTCATTTTTAAGATTATGAAATTTTTACTTTGAAACCCTAGGGGAGAAGCACATGTTATTTTCCTTTTCCTTATAATTTTCCACCTACTTGATTTTTCCACAAAACATCTCTTTTGAAGAATACACTAGAGCCCTACATTTGTAGCACTCTAGTATCATTGCTTCATTAACTTCATATATTTCATTTCAAGCTTGATCTAAGGAAGAAGGAAATCTCTAGGGCCTAGGGTTACCTACTTTCTAGAATTTTTTCCTTCTAGGGTCTTAGATATTGACGCCTTAGGTTACTAACACCTCAATCATCATACTCATCCCTTTAGATCACCTATTATCATTTTTGTTTTACTCTAAGAATTATCACTGCAAACCTTGACTCCATTACCCTAAAAGGCACTAGTTCACACCTTGTAAGTGAGTGATTGACCAAAACAACTCTTAAACTATATACCTTAAGACTTTTACTAACTATTTATAAATATATATCAGACTAAATCACTAACTAATTTTTTTTTGTTTCAAAATATTACTACAACCATCTATAACAACAACAAATTCATCATAAAAGAAAGATTAAAAGATGATTAGACATTGCCATTTTTGCTTCTCACAACTATTATCATTCTGTCAATTTTAGGCTATTATTTATTGTCATTCTTGAAGCATTATTGAGGCATAATTGTGTAGTTGTTTCTAAATATACATTGATTTTATAAATATTTGTATTGCTTCAATTTTACATCAGCTTGTTTATCTTTCAATGATTCGTGGTTTTATGAAGCATTGACATCATATGGTACTTGCAAACAATATTTATTTTCTACTTGTTGTCTTGTTCTGGGTAGGTATGCTTAAATTATATTTTTCCTCATCTCATTAAAACCTTGGAACTTCTTATATGAGTGACTTGTGAGAGGGGTGGTATTTTTTCATAAAGTCTCAGATGATGAAGAAAGTATAAGAGGTTGAAAATATTGAAGAAGAAGTTGTCACACTAAGAGTCAAATTCATTCATCTCAATAAGAACATTGAAGAAACAGAAGAATCCACACCATCAATTGAAGTACCAGAAAGAAAGAACAAAGAGAAGCCAAAGACTTATGCATAAGACATCAAGGGTTCAATGAAGAAAAAATAATGCAAGCCCCTAAAGAAGAATATTATAGAAGTGAAAAATACTCAAGAGGAAGACTACATAACAAGACCCTTCATCTTCAAGATACACAGAAGCTTCAATCATGATCGTGATCAATCAAGGAAAGAATTTAGAAGGAATACACCACAAAGAAGATCATTCACTCCCAGGTATGCAAATATCTTTTATGGTCATTTTTTTTATTGTACTAACTTTGGACATAAGGTTGCATATTGAAGGGCTTATGAAAGAAATGTTCAAGAAATAAATGATTATGTGGCCCCATAGAATATTGAATTCTATAAATACCACAACTATGGTCATATAGCCCGAAATTGTAGAAGCGTAATAGTGCCATCTGTGAAGAAAGAAACAGATATTAGATACACCAAGATTTGGAAAAGAAAAGAACAAGAAAAAGAGAAGGTAAAGAAAGACTAGGTCCCATAGATCAGAAGATTGAAAATAGCACGAAAAGAAGAAAAATCTAGAAAGAGAAAGGAATATGTCAAATACAGAAAGGTTTGGAAAAGAAATGAAAGAAAAGAAGGACATGTAAATAAAGAACAAGTTCAATAGATTGTACCTTCAAGAATTGTAGTGCAAGATGAATCCACAGACACAAAGAAAAAACTCAAAGTTCAAAAATATGTTGAGTCTACCAACGAAGATGATGATGACCCGCATCCGAGTGGATATTTTTCTGAGCCATCTGGCTTGGAGAATCCTAGGTAATATGAATATTAGATAGGGGGAGTCTATGTAGTAGTTGAGACAAATCAGAGAACCATTTTTCGAACAACTTATAGAGTTCGAGTAGACAAACTCAGAGCAGTCAGTTAGTAGAAGTTCAATATGATAGATTGATTAGTTGAAAAAATTACATAGGAATATTTGAATGATTATTCTTGAATTCTTTTCATATATGTCAGGTTATTACATAGGGAAGCACCAATGGAAAAAAACTCCAAAAGGAAGCAGGTATAGGAATCCCTACATGTAATCTACATGACATATTGCAGAAAAATCAAGGGAGAGAAATAGAAGAATGAAGATAGGTAGAAAGATCATTCAAAGAAGTTGTCGGAAAGAGAGGTAAGAATAGAGGTATGATTCTAGGTGGAGAGATGGTCACAAGGGAAGCATGAGTGATATGACTTCAATGTTGCATCAGAGTGACACCCTTTGTAAAAAGGGAAGATATTATTCAGATGAAGGGAGAGAGAGAGTAATCGAAGGCTTCGAAACATAGAGAAATATCAAAGGGATTTAAACAGGGCGAGCATCCCCAAGGAGATTTTAGTCAGGGGGAGCAACCCCAAAAGGGACATACCCTTTTCCATTGATGTTAAAAGAGGAGAGATAGAAACATTGATGAGGAGTATGAGAATGAATGTTATCATGACTATTTGTTTCCATCGATGTTGTTGTTTCCATCAATGCAAAAGGGGGAGATTTTTATAGAGTTGGTTTGGATTGTTGGTTTTCATTGATGTCAACGGTTGGAGAGTGATATGGTAGATTTATGTCAAACCTTATAGATTGATGTCAACCCTTGGAGAAGTCTGGTAGTGAATTCTAGTAGCACAAAGGTATGGGTAAGGTACCCGAGTTTGTTTGAGGTATAATGGTATGAATATCAGTGAATATTCAGGTAAGACTATTCTAAATGGATAGTACATGTCATGCCATTTTCCGTGATATGTGGTACGTCACGTAGTTCCTCGCGGTTGGGGAGATATCACCTAGTCAATTTGAATAACCCTCATGGGTTATCTAGAATCCCCTAGAAGGTCAAAGAAGTCAACTATTCTAGAAGCTATTAGAACAAGTGTACTAGTCAAATTGATGGTAACTAGGATTTAATCATGGGTAAATTTGTTGCAGTAAGAAAATAATTAATAATAAATTTGTTGTAACAAGAAGTTGTGAGTTTGTTAATTATGGTAAAGTGGTTGCAAAGATAAATTATTTGAATAATAAAGTAGTCAAAGTGGTTGCAAAGAGAAATCATTTAAATAATAAAGTGGTTGAAACAAGAAGTGGTGAGTTTAATATTTATGGATAAGTCAAAGTGGTTGCAAAAGAAATTAATTAAATAATAAAATTAGTTGCAACTAGAAGTGGAGAGATTACTATTTGTGGATAAAGTGGTTGTAAGTGGACAAGTGGATAGAAGTGGGTTAGCCCTAGAAGAAGGAAGTTGAGTAAAATTAGTTAGAAGGTAACCCCTTGAAAAAGCTACTTGGAGAGTATAAATAAGAGAGCAAGGAACTCCCATTAGCACCTAACCCTATCTATTTGAATATCATTGAATATCTACTTTGTGAAATATCTATTGCAGGTACACATTGATACATCAAGTTATGCAAGTATGAGGTTGTAAAGGAGGGTTGAAGATGAAAATTTCAGAGTTGTAGAGCTTAAAAAACCCTTTTTTCTAAGGCGTATGTAGGCTAACAGTAGAAGAGGTAGTGCGCATACGTGCGCTGACAATAGAAGAGGTAGTGTACATACGCTCGATATACATGAAGAGGTATCATACATTTGAAAAACTCATGCAAAAATTGAGTGGATGTTAGTACCAGGTTCCTAAAATCTAAAGCAAGTTCCTAGGTCACCATTCTACAAGTTCTCATGAGTAAAGGTATGTCATTTATGTATTTGTTTGAAGCTTGAATATTGGATGATATGGCACATGATTAAGGTATGTCTTAGAGGTCCTTGATGGTACATGGTTGAGGTAATATTTTTACATGCTTGAGACACACCCTTGGTACGCAGTATATGGTTTTTATGGTTCCTTGTTAGAGGCACATCTATGTGGTATTGGAATATACTTGAGGCTTGCCATATTGCGGTATGAGACTACATCTTTGTGATATTGAGGAGCATGATTGAGGCACATGACTATAGGAATTTCATGGTATATGGTACATGTTGGGTGAAATATGTTGTTGGTACATTGCTACAAGGTGTATGGTTGTTGTGTTAGTGGTCTATCATTGATATTGATACATTATTGAGATATAAACTTGGTATATGGTAGTACATGCATAGGAGACATCTCTTAGTGGTGATGGTACTTGGTTGAGATATACTTTTGGTATTACTTGTTTAGTATATCTTATGGTACATGGTATAGTACATGTTTTATGCTTGATATGATATATGAGATACATTTCATGGTTGGCACATGGTATGGTATAAGGTACAAGTATTGATGTGCATGGTCGATGTACATGGTTGAGTGTTTTTTATTTTAATGTGTTGGTGAATTTGTTGGTTAGTTTTAGGTTGCATATCAGTGAGGGTTTGATGTCTAGTTCATGTGAGTGTTTATTACACAGGATTATGATTGTATGCACATGTATGGAACATCACTAGAGAGACATAGATGCACATGGTTTGAATGATATTCTTGCCATATTGAGTATGAGATCAATTTTATTAGATCTTATCTACTAAGTGATATTCTTGGTACATGTTTAGAGGCACTTTCTAGTAGTATTGTTGACATGTATGGTATACAGATGGTGTGGAATAGATATCTTAATATATTAGAACAAATACATCTTGATCTTGGTGATGGTTATGAGGTATTGTGATGTGCATAGTTGATGCACTTGTAATGGTATAGGTTGTGTGAGTGATTGATGTACATGGTTGATAATACAGGTTGAAGGTTGAGATGACAGAGCTAACAAAGGGTGTGAGTTTCACAAAAGTGATAACCCTAGCCTTTTGAAGGTGTGCGTAGGTTGTAGTATTGATAGGATGTGTACATACACATGTTGTAGTATAGACATGTCGCATACATACACGAGCTAAAACACAGATAGGTCATGTATCTATTGGTTTTTGTTGGTACATGAAAGCTACAGGTACATATTTACTACATGCTAATGGTACAGGTTGGTTACAGGTTGTTGGCACATTTTGGTACAAGTTTACAGTGGTATATCTCACAGTGACAGTGTGGTAGTGGTTTCATCATTTGACACTTATATTTCAGGGCAACGAGACGGGGAAAGGATAGGTGGTTGTAGCCACCTTCCGGTGAACATAGGGGGTTTTAGCCTCCTTCTGGTTGTAGCCAGAGAATTGGGGAGTTGAAGGTTCCCTCAGGTTGTAGCCTTAAAATATACTAATTTGGAGCCTCCTTCCAGTTGGAGCTGGATAATTGGAAGTTTGTGCTTCCTTGAATGTAATTCTTAAATACATATAAGAAAATCATTTCATGGTTTTCTCTCACGTTGGGTTTCCATGTAAAATATTGGTGTACTGTGCATTGTGTGGATGTGTCTATTATTGTTTATTATGCACTAATGGATGTTAATGTTATATTATGCAATAACATATTAATGAGGAACTGATGAACATTGTTGAATAAGTTAAATGAATAAAAATTGTGGTTAAAGGGATTAATAAGTGGTATAACTTGCTCATTATTGATTCACCCCTCCTCTCAGTAATACAAAAGTAACTTGTGAAAAATCCTTTGCACACACCTTGATCAAACCAAGAGAAGAGTTCATGAGGTGAACCAAACGCTTGGAGAAGGTGGACCATCATAAAAGTTCTTGTAGATATCATTGTAGTGTTGATCATCACACTTTGGTGAAGCCCTTCAGGAAAATTCTTGGGAACCTTGGACAAAAATGTTGCAAGTAGAGTGAAGATACTTGGAGGCCTTTCCATGGTTGGGTCACACATAGACAATAGTGACATCGACAAAGAGCCCAAGATAGGAAGAATGAAGGATTGAATTGTTATCTTAGAGAAGATTGTTGAGAAGATGACAGACACAATGTATCATCATGGAGAGATGGTTGAACAAATGGAGACTGAGATAGGAAGGATGGTGCATGGGTTTAATGAATATGTGAGAGTGCCAACTAACTATGTCTGCTATCAAAAGCACATTGACCGATTACAGTCAAGATAGACTAAGGGAAGCAAAGAATTCACTAACCTCAATCACACATAAGTTGAAGGACCAAGATGACAACATCATATTGTCGAAACGATACTTGGCCAATGGAAAGAGCTCAGTTTTCATGCCAATGAGGATCAAGATAAAGGAACCTAAGCCATATGATGGTACTCACAATGCTAAGTTTCCTAGAAACTTATGTTGGTAAATTGAGCAGTACTTAGAGAAGTTGAATATAATTTTGGAGAAATCTAATGTGAACGTTGTTGCAGTGTTCTTGATAAGAAAAGATAATATTTGGTGGAGGAACCGGGTGAAAGACTTGGTAGATACGAGAACCGTATAGAATATCAAAAACCAGGAAGTGATAAAGGCATCCTAGAAGGAACAATTTGGTCTACGAAACCAAGCATGGATCGCATGAAATCAGTAATTGGCTCTTAGGCATGCTATTAAGATCCAAGCCTACATCAAGGTGTTCACAGAGATCATGTTGGATATCAAGGATATGTCAAAGGAAAATAGAACTTTCCACTTCATGAATGGTATGCAATCATGGGCGCAAAGTGAGTGTCCATGCCAGAATGTGTAGACCCTTGCAACAACCCTCATCGTAGTGGGAAAACTCCTCAAATTTAAATGTGAATCTAAGATAGGTCCTAGGAGTAGTGAGAATGGCCAAGGTAAGAAGCAACAATGTAAGGAGAAGAAGGATAAAGGAAAGGAAAAGACATCTAAAGGTAGTGAGGATAATGCCAAGAAAAAGGATGCAACTAAAGAGAAGAATCCTATTTTGTGTTAGATTCGTAACAAGGAACACTATGCAAAGAATTTTCCTTTGAAAAAGAAGTTGGATTCTTTGGAGAAAGTAAAGACATCATATATTATGATCATGCGAGTCTTGAATTTTTTCATGGAAGGAGTGTCCATGGAGATCCAAGAGTAATATGAGACAATGCTTTTCTATGTGCAAGAGGAATTCAATGGGGAGTCAACAATGGATATGGTGGACAATGGGGTGACTCATAACTTCTTAATATAAGAGATTGTGTGGATACTTGGACTACATCCTAAGCCAATGAAAACAACCTTCAAAGCAATGGATTTTTGTGTAGAGAGGGTCATTGCGATGCCAAATGAGATATTGCTGAATCATGGATACTAGTGTGGAGGGATGATTTTCACCATTATTCTTATGGATGATTTGAAAATTGTTTTTGGATAGGAGTTCATGAGGAAGGAAATGGAAACACCCATTACTCACATGGACAATTTAGTCGTTTTTTCAAGAAAAAATCCATGTTTGGTTCCCATGATGAGGAGGAAGGAAGGGGGTATGCAAATGAACTCCTTGTAGTTGGTTGTTGCAGACTGCAAGAGCATAAAACTTCATGGGGGTGAACTAGGATGACATGGTGTGGTGGTTGGAAAACCCAACATAGAAAATGAAAGAAGATTGATGTTGATGGAACAAAGGATTGTTGATGTTGAAGACATAGTTGTAGATCTAGTTAAGGCAGTGGATGGTTTGGCATTTTTTTTTTAAGTATTAGGAATCACAACAAATATTGGAGAAATTCATAGATTTTAGGATGTCGGAGCAGTTCGTTGAACAGGAACAAAGACCATTTTTTGACCAAGAGGATGAGAGGGAGATGTGGCAACCTTGGTGGAGGAGAACTAAGGAATGTGTTGATTCCTCATCTAGATAACTTGGAAAAAATGAATGGTCGTATGACCCTGAGTTAGAATGAATCATTAAAGTGTGCGAAGGAATAATTAGTTCAAGTGTCTCACTACTTATGTATATAACATAGAATTATAGTGACTCAATCATTGAGATAGATTGTAGATGAGGTAGATGGTCCAACCAACCATCCTCCTTCACCTTCAAACTAGAGAACAACACATTGGTTCATTGTCTCGGTTGAGCATAGTGAGGCCTTTTGGGAACCCTGAGGAGGTGCCTTGGTGAATTCCGTTGGGAATGCAAGATGGGGTACTTGAATGATTTTCGATAGAGAGTTGTGAATGTAGTAAGTTTGTGGACAAAAAAGGATGTTTGAGCATGAATATGTGATTTATTATGGCATAGGAATGATAATTAGAATAGCTACCCAATTAACCAAATTCACATGAGGATCTAAAGCATGGAGGAATAATAAGACATACCAAAGTATGGAAGAAATAATAAGTCAGTGACATGTGAATCTTCATGAAAATTTCTAAGCACAGTTATTCCTTGATGACACTAGTAGGAGACAATAGTTGTAGAGTGGTGACGAGATATGAAGATGGGGTAGAGATTTCATGGAGATAAATGGATTTTGTCAAGGATGGAAACAACCTGGAGTGGGGGAGGATATGAATCACTTTGTGACATCCACTAAGTGCACATGCTCCTTTGGTAGACTTAGTGGCAAGCAATCCAAGAGAACACAAGGGGCATGCGATCGATTGGGTGAGAGAAGCATTATAGGTGTGGGCAGGAGCACCTTGGGTGCACAATGGTGATGTGAAGACCCAAGGGGAATGAGCTTCAATTGTCTTGTGATGGATGATGAGGACTTGGGTTGCATTTAGGAAAGGATCGGGGGATTTGGGAGTGTTCCCAATGAGTGAACCCACTTTCCCTTGGTAGCAGGGGCTCGTTGGAGAGGTTGGATGACTTTATCGACACATCCACAAAGAGTCACATCGATCGGTTCAAGAAAACACACAAGGGAAGGGCACGTGCATGGGGATGGGGTCCGTCGGCATGAGAAGTGCACCCAAGGATCGAACGCTTTTCTCTGAAAGGAAACAAAGGTTGAAATGAGCACACAGGCTCATGGGATCATCAATCCACAAAATGGTGTGTCAGTCTATGAAGGGGTGCGACACCCAAAGGCAGCGATGGTTCACGAACAATATGGTTGGAGTCCATATAAGAGCATAAGGAGTATGAGCCAAGGAGGCATAATGAACAAGGAATAGGAAAGGAGTCAAGCGACTAAGGTGGAGTTGCAAAGACATGGAAGACAAGTAACCAAGAGTGAAACATAGAAGTGAAGTTTGGTGATGTTTTATTGCAGGTTTGGGGATGTCATGTTATGAGCCATATCGAATGTTTGTGTTAGCTTGGTGAAGTCTTGCGACAGAGAAGGGATGTTGATTTTGTGGTGGGAGCACATTTAGGGAACACCACATAGGTTGTGGAAGTTGTTGTGACAGATAAAGGATGTTGATTTTGTGGTGGGAGCACATTCAGGGAACACCACATAGGTTGTGGAAGTTGTTGCCATAGATGAGTTTTGGTGGGGCGAATTTGTGTATGAGTTGGTGAGGTGAGGTGATTCGTGTGACTCTCTCAAAGTTGTAAATCAAGACAGTAGAGCTCATATTGTAATTGTTTCACAATAATAAGACTAAGCCAAGTGCTAGGCACCATTTGTGTTGCTCTCACTATAAAATGTGTCCCTTGTTTGTTTCGTAAGTGTTGCCTTTTCTTCGTATGTTTCATGAATGTATGCTTAAATGAATAAGTGCTAAGATGATGACAATTTGTTTAAGTATACAAGTGAGTTTCACATAGTAGGAGTGTGACTCTCTCGTAGCATAGAATGGAGTATTGGTATGCTCTAGGTGAAGAGGCATAGTATAGGAAAAATACCCTTTGTGTTGTCAAGCAACCAAGTGAGAATTATCGTGGTGTCGCACATCCTCGTGAGGTATATGATCACAAGATTCAGGCTAACATCCTACAATGTCCTAAGAGTTTGCACCTAAAGAAATTTGATCACTCACCAGGATACTTAACAGATTTAATGGAAAGAATAATTACTATCCTTTTTAATCATTTAAACCATATCCAATTAATAAAAATCTATTTTAATATTATTTAAATTTTTCATTTCTAAATAAAGATATAATAATAAATATTAGTATTCTTATATTTAAAAATTAAAAAAATTTAATCATTTAAACCCTATCCAATTAAAAAATTCTATTTTAATATTATTTATATTTTTAAACAAAAATATAATAATAAATATTATTATTCTTATGTTTAAAAATTAGATTTTTTTAATATTTTAGATCTATTTTTTTTCCTCATATTCATATTTTATCGCAAAACCTTTTATATAAAACTTAAAACAATGAACAGCTTCGAACTATTGCACTCAACTAACCTCTTTTTATTTATTTACAAGACCACTTTGTTTAATTTTCTTCTACTCTATAAATTTGTTTAATGACACAATTTCTCCTCATAAATTACTAAGTTTCATACCGTTGACTAATTTGAAGAAAATGAACAGATATATTTTATATTTTAGCTCTTCCAAATTATTCATTAGAGGAACTATTTGTTTATCTTTCAGATTTTAATAAGACTTATGAATTCTATTTGTTTGAATTTCCTTACCACAGAATAAAAAGGTTAAACAGATTGAACATTTCCTTGAAAATTTGCATCCTTCAGATTACAATCATTAATTCTGATGTAATTTAAGATGGACCGCCTAAAACAATTAATTCGCTGTTGTGTTTGTCCGTCCAAGTCTATGACTGAAATTGGCTTCTTTGTTTTGTATTTCATGAGTCTATTTGTGTGTGTTAATTAATTTATAGTATTACAAATTATCATTCAATCAGGCATCAGTTATTAAACTAAACTAATTTTCTCATCAAATATATAATTTGGGAATCGATATGCCAACGAATGAATATATGTCACTGCAGTGAACTTTTGAGCATTAATTAATTTATAGTATTTCAAATTATCATTCAATCAGGCATCAGTTATTAAACTAAACTAATTTTCTTATCAAATATATAATTTGGGAATCGATATGCCAACGAATGAATATATGTCACTGCAGTGAACTTTTGAATCTAAATTGTTAAAACAAAAATGTTACCAAACTAATTTTATTTGAATACCATATAAAAAACTAATTTTAAACTAATTTTCTCATCCAATATATAATTCGGGAATCAATATGCCAACGAATGAATATATCTAAAACATTATTTAAATGCCATATAAAAAACTAAATTTAAATTAATTTTCTCATCTAATATATAATTTGGGAATCAATATGCCAACGAATAAACATATGTCAGTGCAATGAACTTTTAACTCTAAATTGTTAAAACAAAAGTGTTACCAAACATTATTTGAATACCATATAAAATAATCAATTTTAAACTAATTTTCTCTTCAAATATGTAATTTGGCAATCAATATGCCAACGAATAAATATATGTCACTATAGTGAACTTTTGATTCTAAATTGTTAAAAAAAAATGTTACTAAACATTATTTGAATACCATATAAAAAAACTAATTTTCTCATCTAATATAATTTGAGAATCAATATGCCAACGAATGAATATATGTCAAACATTATTTCAATACCATATAAAAAAGACTAATTTTAAACTAATTTTCTCATTCAATATATAATTTGGGAATCAATATGCCAATGAATGAATATATCTCAAACATTATTTGAATACCATTTAAAAAAAACAATTTTAAACTATTTTTCTCATCAAATATATAATTTGGCAATCAATATGCCAACTAATGAATATATGTCACTGCAGTGAACTTTTGACTCTAAATTGTTAAAACAAAAGTGTTACCAAACATTATTTGAATACCATATAAAATAACTAATTTTAAACTAATTTTCTCATCAAATATATAATTTGGCAATCAATATGCAAACGAATGAATATATGTTACTGCTGTGACTTTTGACTCTAAATTGTTAAAACAAAAGTGTTACCAAACATTATTTGAATACCATATAAAAAACCAATTTTAAACTAATTTTCTCATCAAATATATAATTTGGCCATCAATATGACAACGAATGAATATATGTCACTGCAGTGAACTTTTGACTTTAAATTGTTAAAGCAAAAATGTTACCGAACATTATTTGAATACCATATAAAAAACAAATTTTGACCAACACAGCACTGTAGAAATATAGTAGCGATTTTCTCTGAAATCTTTTAAGAGAAAATCAATTTCAATAACATATAAAAAAACAAATTTTAGCCAACATAATACTGTAGAAGTCTAGTGGGGATTTGCTCTGAAAAGTTTTCTGAGAAAAATATGGAGATTAAAGAGGAAAAAACAGATCATATGAAACAGAATACCAAGGGCACCATTTTCAATAAATAATCATTTATTTTCAAATAGCAACAACAGAATTATTGGCTACAGTGGGGTAACAACTCAGGTGAGATGCCACGATTTTCAGGTAGTTGTCCTACAAAAATGTGCTGATACCTGGGCGGTTATAGACTACAAGAAAGCGCTGATACATTGGCGGTTGTAGACTCCCCCAAACCGTTGGCTAGACCAACAATTTAGCAATTCTTAAGTCTATCGATAAACCCCCGTCTGATCATACAAATTATAAAATGGAGAAGTGTTCCTACCAAGAGGAATCTCATGCAGACCGTGGAAAATCATGTCCATGTCACTGAATCCTTTAGATAAACCAGAGCAATCCTCAGTTGAAAATTTTGTATTCTTGTTTTCCATGATAGGCCGTTGATCATTGCTATAAAAAGTATATTCCAGATTTTCTGTCCCAACTTCTGAAGCGATTACCTCAGAGGACGGACCCTTCTGATTCGTTTGCCTCTCGTTCCCCTTTGATTTATGGGTAAAATTCCCCGTTAGTCTCTGAACCAGAGACCGAAAGTTTTCTGGGTCAGTTTTGATTATGTTCGGTTCATAATCATACACAACACGGACCTTTGGAGCGATGATTTTCCTGTGCTGCGAATATTTGTTTGATCTTCCTTCATCCTTGACAACAGAATAACCCTTGGAAATCACATGAGAACATTTATTGGCAACCAACATAGCAGATTCTGAACTAGGATTGGGTGCAACTTCATCCATCTTCGACTTTTTCATAACTCCCTCTGACTGCCTGAGAGCAATCAACCCGGGATTGTGCTGCGATTTACTACTTCTTAGTGTTCCAAGGATAAGGAATTTAATCAGGTGCTATTATCTACCAATATTTTCTACCTCGTGGCTTGTAGATTCGCTTCAGCTTGTGATTAAGTGGACCAATGCTAAAACCACTCATAAACAGATTTCCAGGTAATATGAAGATCAAATCTGAGAAACAAGGATGACTTCCAACGACGTGAATTCAATCAGTGAAATTAGCATTAAACATAACGAAATCATAAGTTTATGCCTATGATATCCAGGTTCTTCTATGTATATAGCTTGAAATTTCACAATCTTCTATAACTGAAAATCCACTAAACCTACCAGACGTCTCAGGTTGAACAGTGAGTTCTGTGAACTTTTGTATTTCTGTACTCATCCAAAATCATATCCGGCCTCGACCGTGTTAGAACTTAGACGCCCTCGCTGTAATAGCCTCTAATGTTTGACGGTAACGATCTCCATCTGCAATCCAGATCTCTGTTCAGGGTTTTAGGGTTTTACTAGTGAGGATCAACGCAGCATCAAGTTATTGAACAAGCCCACAACTGCAGCTGTGCACTGAGTTCGAGGGAGGTTGAACGCTTTGGTGGACAATTGGCCTGTCAAATCTCGAAAACTTATGTAACATCCTATTGCGAATCTGGCGGTTAGCTTCCAGATCTTTAGTTCTTGTACGATACATGCTTGAGATTTGATACAAATTTAGAGTTCTAAATACCAAGTTTCGCTCTTAGAAAATTTAAACATTATGATTATAAGCTACACCAATGGCTCTAATTGTTCAATAAGAACTATCTGACTTGTCTCTAAGTAACTTTAATATGTCTAATTGTTCAATGAGAACTATGTGACTTTCTTCTACATGTATTTGGGGTTGGTTTTAATTTATCAGAATAGGAAGTTGTTAGGGTTGGCACTGGTTCTTCGTTTTTGGTCAGTAGTTAGTATTGCGATCATGCGCTGGCCTGTGAATTCCCACTGTACTTTACGTTTCTTTCAGAAATAGGTGGTCCCTTCATTTTAGAATTTGAACAACAAAAAAACGTGATGTCAGAACACTGACTCTATTTGGGCTATCATACCTAATACGTTTGGCAGTTTTTGGTT
>JASDQU010738701.1:38752-67788 GCA_032191745.1 Picea mariana
ATATATATATATATATATATATATATATACACACACACACACATTAGGAAATTAGCATCAACAATAAAAATCATAGCAACAAAAATTCAATGACATCATAAGTAAAAGTGTTACTAGATACTCATCATTGAAATCAATAACAACGCATTCAATGCATCAACAAAAATGATAACGGAACATAAACATAAATAGCGTCACCTCTTAGAACATCACCATCAACTTGAAACAATTTAATCAATGATCATCTAGATAAAGAATATTAAAATGACTACCTGCTCAACCTACCCTACAAAGTTAGGAACTCCAGGACACATAAGCAACGCTGAAGCTTAGGATCCATTTTATTTTGACCATTTAAGGTCTTAGGGATGGAGATTGTTCAGAGGAACAAGGAGGTGTCTATGCCCCACTAACAATCAAGACCACATCAACTAGATCAATCATTCAATCCCAATCATCAATTAATCACGATGAAAGGGTAATCATAATCTTTATCAATCATAAATCAATATTTAAATAATCGTTGCACGTGAGAGTAAACAAATCTAGAACAATCACATGCCAAATTAATTAATAGCGCAAGAGGAAACTAGTTACTAAAATCAGTAACATATCGACATAAATTCATGAAGCAAGATTAATCAACATTCTATTCAAAGGAGCAATAGAATAATTACGAAGGAACCACACACCTACTTAAATTAAGGCGTGCGAGTAAATTTTATTTCTAAACTAATCATACATCACCATTATTGCAATGCACGTGAGTAATCAAAAGCGCAAACATTTAAGCGTCAACATTAGTCCATAAAGAATGCAATCTAACCACTTAACCATTAGCATAAATGAAGTCATCCATCACATTAAATTTCATTTGCGCAATAAGTCTAATATCTAAAAAATCATTCATTACATCATATTCTCATTGTGCGTAAGAAGTCTAATATATAAGGCAATCATTCATTACATTAAATTTCATGGCGAGCGAGTCGTCTATTTACTTAATCAATCAATAAGGCTTCACCATTATTAAAAGACGCAAGAAAATAAATTTAAATAATCAATCATGCATTACATTAATTCCATGGACAAATTCATGACCCATACATTAATCCTTCATCACTAGTAGTATAGTTTTTGTTCCCTGCAAGATATTAATTGTACCAAAGATACAATAACTTGAATCTAGTGCATCAACAAATATAACCAGTTTAGTTACTATCCCATTAAATATCAAGATCCTACAATCCTACTTAGTATGGGCCATGACTAGAGATATACATTTATCCATTTATCACTACATCCACTTAATCATAAAAAGGGATGGCCCACCTTGTTTAAAAATAAAACTCCTCACTATGTCATGATAAACTAGAGATCATAATTAACCTTCCTCCAAGGGTACTATTGTAATATTCCAGACGAGAGCATGATGACCCAACTTAGGTGATCAAATTTCAAGGTGATCATCTTAGGCCATGGACACACTAGGAGGAGTTGTTACATAACTCACACTAGGTATGAATTAAATGATAAAAGTGTCAAGGTGTAATGGTGTCAAAATAACCTAAGTTTTCCCTTGCTTGTTCTAAACTGGTTAAATGAGACCACTTACCAGAGTAAAATTCTCCCAAGGTAAAGTGTCGGTAAAAGTAAGGAACTAAACTACCAATCTAGGATATCTAATCTCACAAGTTCCCCTCCTTTAAAGGTAAGGTAATAATAAAGGAGCTTGTCTCAATGAGATAGGTGGGCTACACCTCATTAATTAAGATATACACCCATTCAACAAACTTAGAGGAAAAATCAATTAAATCAATATAATTAATACCCCAGGATTCAACCCATCACCCAACCATTAAGGGACCAACATGGCCTAACCATATTTACTTCAGTTTAGTAATCAAGGCTAGCTGTGAAATATTAAGTAAGGGATTTATGGGGTAACAATTTATTTAATATTAGGTTATGGTGGGCATGCAAAATAATTGATGCTAAGCTTCCAGGAAGACCTTAATCGATGCATAATCTAAGACAGTGTGCCACTAAACCATGAGACAATCTCCGAAAGGGATTCCAGTCTTAATAAAATCATGTGTACAGTTTGAGAAAGGGAGATTGATGAGTATAAACAATCAAAATTTTGCTGAGGAAGAAAGGCAAAATTCACTGAGGAAAGCAAGCAATAAAAACAATGCGTGTTATGGAAAATTGCAAATGGAAGAAAAGAAATAAAACACGTGTGTTATGCCAATTGTTGAGGGATGACAAGAAATAAAAATTCCTGTGTGTTATGAAAATCGTTGATGGATGGAAGGTATAATCCCAGAGGATACCAATAAGGATTTCGTAGATAATGCATGCCAAGCAAACCTCATAAAGGAAATCTTTAGGGTTATTTTATTCATAAAAAAATCGCAGATGGAATGCATGCCATCGCAGAGCTCTGAAAGAGTTCGCGAGGGTAAATTTTATTAATATAAATCACAGACGAAATGCATTCCATGCTCCCTCAAATTTTGTTTGTTTGATGGGGCTCTCCCATTGAGTCTCTTTTTACACTAGTGTTGGTATATACATAATCAATAAAGAAGAATTTTACCAGCAATTTTATTTAACTTGGGTTGTTCCACTTATCCTGATTCAAAGAAGAGATCTAGCAATAAAAATAATACGAGGAGATTTATGCAAACAATAGAGCTAGTTAATAGGGTGAAAGAGATGAATCTCGATCTGTACTAAGACAAAGAAGCATAAATATAGGCAACCTGTATCGCTCAAAACTTTTAATATATATGCAATACAGAGATTTTTTTCACTATTTGAATGATGGTTTAGGGGATTTAAAAAAAATCACATGCAATCTGCAATGTCTAAAAAGAATGGAAACAAAATTATCTATAATGTATGAGTTTTCATATTCTGCTGTCATAAATTGGCCTTATTAAGCGACGTATCGGTGATGGAGGTTGACGATTGGTCTATGGCAAAGGAGTCGAATCGCAGGAAGAAAATGTCCACAAACAACCTAGCTACCATAACAACAATGTCCTTCCCCGCACATTCATAAAAATCACAGAGATGCATCCACAAAAAAAATACTGGGTAAGAAAATGATAAGTCTAGGGTTAAAAGAGAGAATATGACTCTATCATGGTTACACACTAGCAAAATCTTAGGGTGCAATCAGAGGCAAATCGTTGGGTAGAAGAAGGTAAGAATTGCTCAGCATTGCAGATACATTCCCCGAGTAAATAAAGTGAATTGTTAAGTTCCAAAGATCTGAATACAAAATATCATAATAGATCCAAAGGTATATGAATACAATCACCACAAGAGATATATGAAACCATATATAAAACCACCACTTTACTATATCAAATCCTTAGGATAGGGCAACACCATACAATGGATCCTATTATGGAAAGGATTCTCTCCTGTTCACTTTCCTCTTCGAGGGAGCAACCTCCTAATGAGATTTAATTCCAAATATAATACTTCTCTTCATGTCCCATTACATTTTTTGAACACCTTTATATCGTGTTACAATCACCTAAGAACATTGTAGAGGAGGAATATTCTAGAAGTAGAACCTTCTAAGAAATCCTCTTACATTCATTATATCTAAATACCCATTTATTATACCTAACTACCATATTGGGCCTTATTTAATAATATAGTAGACCTAGTCCACCTTACATTGAATGGCCTCCACTATTATCACTATTGGCCCTCTGAGCCCCCACTACTACCTCTCTAGCTACCTAACATTCCATCCCCCTTATGAAAGCATTGTCCTCAACGCTTGATGTGAAACCATATACCAGGGTCCCATGGATAATTGTGGACCATAATATTGAAGTAAACTGGAGAACCAAGGTCCCATGTAGAAAGGAAAGCCACCATGCTGAAGTAGTCCAAGTGTTATTGTAAACTAGGGTCCCATGTCCAAGTGCTCATGTGAACTCTCCGTGGAATATTTTGGAGCACAATAACCAACTTAAAATGATGCTCCAAGTACATGCACCTATCATGTGGATCCAAATAAGAAGATCCATCCACATAGTGGAAAAAGGTTGTAGCAGAATCTAGAAGAAATAATACCACTGTAAAATATGTAGGATGGACACTGGTAATAATCATTGGCTCTCAATTTTTCAAATTGATGCTCTCTACAGAAGGTGGATTAGAGTCATTAAATAAAATATGAAATTGGTTGTCATCCTATAAATGAAAACTATCCATATACCAATCATCACAATCAACCTCAAAATCATACCAAGCATATATTTCTTGATTATATTCATCCTTGATGTCTGCCATAAGAAATCCCTCCTGCATGTTATCCAATGAATCTTGAATACTATGAAAAATATCATTGAGTCCATATGTGAGGCTGTCTATGAGACCATCTACAAATTCATGCAATGTGTTATTCAATTGGGCTTTGAACGCTTCAGTCATCTGTAGAATTTCTTTGAGGGTTTGAGAGGAAATAGCCATTGAAAACACCACATATAATATACCAAAAGAAAACTATTAAAATGAGTTATCCAATGGAACTGATCTAGTAGAAATCTTAGAACCCTATGAAAAGTTATGGACTCTATAGTCTCATCACCATCACAAAGAACCCAAAAAATAGAACAATAAATTACTACATAGAATCACGTCTTTTTCTGAAAAAACCCTGAAAAGCTGTTGAATTTAAAATGCTCATAACTTTACTTCTCAGACTCTGCTTCGTCTGATTTTTTTTTAAAATGGGGTTCCGAGAGGAATTCAAATACCCAATTTGTTTTTACAAATTCAGGTCATAAATATTCATATCGAAACCTGAAGTGCACCGCCCTCTTTTTATTCCCTAGAAAAATTATGCAAAAAGAGCAAAAACATTCTTCCCTTCTTTGGCTAAGGAAAGTGCTTTGATACCACTTGTTAAAAACCAAATACTTGCATACAGAAACACCACAAATATTCAGAGGATAATATAGAATAACCGCACTTTATTATATCAAACCCTTGAGGTAGGGAACACCATACAATCGATCCTATTATGGAAGGGATCCTCTCCTGTTCACTTGCCTTTTCAAGGGGGCTTCCTCCTATTGATAGACCGCTCCAAATATAATAATTCTCTTCATGTTCCATTACATTTCTTGAACCCCTTTATATAGTACTATCATAACCTAAGAACATTCTAGAGGATGAATCTTCTAGAAGTAAAAACTTCTAAGAAGTGCTCTTACATTTATTATATCTAATTACCCATTTATTATATCTAACTACCATAGTGGGGCTTATTTAATAATATAGTGGAACTAGTCCACCTCACATTGAATGACCTCCACTAGTATCACTATGGGCCCTCTGGAGCCCCACTACTACCTCTCTAGCTACCTAACACTCTTTTTCCACTGGTGTTGGTATATACAGAATCACTGAAACTAAATTTTACCAGCAATTTAGATAACTTGCGGTGTTCCACTTATCCCGATTCAAAGAAGAGATCTATAAATAAAAATAAGGCGAGGATATTTATGCAAACAATAGACCTAGTTAATAGGGTGAAATAGATGAATCTTGATCCGTACTAAGACAGAGAAGCAAAAATATAGGCATCTTGTATCGCTCAAAATTTGTAATATATATGCAATACATAGATTTTTTTCAATATTTGAATGATGGTTTAGGGGATTTAAAAGAAATCACATGCAATTTGCAATGTCTAAAAAGAATGGAAACCCAATTATCTGTAATGTCTGTGTTTTCATATTATGCTCTCAGAAACTGGCCTTATTGAGCGATGTATAGGTGATGAAGATTGACTAATGGTCTATGGAAAAATAGTCGAATCGTAGGAAGAAAAGGGACAAAAACTACCTATCTACCATAACAACAATGTCCTTCCCCGCACATTCTTAAAAATCACAGAGATTCACCCAGAGACAAATCACTGGGTAAAAAAATGATAAGGATAGGTTTAAAAGAGAGAATCTGACTCTGTAATGGTTAGACACCAGTAAAAATCATAGGGTACAATTAGAGGCAAATCACTGGGTAGAAGAAGGTAATAATTTCTCAGCATTGCAGATACATTCATTGAGTAAATAAGGTGAAAATGATTTATTTTATGGGGACTAAATCACTGTGTAAAAAGAAGTAAATTCGCTGATCTCTTGGGAGACCAATCTGTAACATCCCGCTCTAGAGCACTGAGCGAACATATTCTTTGAGGACACTTGCTCGCAAGTGATCCAGATTATTATGTTATTAAAACATTTGATTTTCATTATGAGGCATTATGGATTGATGACATGTTGTTTTACTGCATTGACATAGATAGGTTCTATTGACTTGGTTTTACTGAGTGTGTAGGATTTTGGACCTCGAGGATGCAGAGGCATTGATGGAACCCCTTGGACTCCGGATCGTGTCGGGGAGTGTACCATTGGGGTTTGATTGTTTTACTGTGATATTAGTGCATCTGATTAGATGATATGATATGGATATATTCTAACATGATTCGTTGATGATGCAGGCTGACGATAGCTTGTCGACCAAACTCACATGTGGAGTAAAGAGGTCACGCATGACTACCAGAGATGTTGAGGGAGAGGTGTGGACAAAATCCTTGCCACAACCTACTAGCACTCCCGCTATGGCTCGAACTATAGGTTAACGTTTACCTAGTTCGAGAGGACCCACGATGTCATGAGGGCGGAATGTGACAGTCGCTCATGATGATTCTAAGGGGTGCGCAATAAGGTGGGGGCCTTATTCCTTAGAGGCCCTTAGTCTCCCACAATTTCACCTGGCAGAGTATTGACTCCAAGGGTTTTTTATGTCTACCAAGTCAGTCAAGAGGCAAGTGGCACCCTTGGAGCACGTGGTGTGTCCTAAAAGGCACGTCGTGCAAGAAAAATTGAAAGAGGCGAGTGGCATCCTTGGAGCACGTAGTGCATCTTGAAGGGCACGTCGCACAAGGGAACAAATGAGGCGAGTGGCACCCTTGGAGCACCTAGTGTGTCCTGAAGTGCACGTCGCATTGTTAATGATAAAATAATGAACCTAGATGGGCTTAGAATGAATAACATGTTAAGAATTTTCAAAAACAAATTCCCTAATAAAATGTCACCCAACACGAAAATTTAAGGTCTAAGTCTCAATTATGCTAGTGGTAAAATTTTATCTATCTATTTAAAAAAAAATAAAAAAATAAAAACAACATAAATAATAATTATACTCTTCATTAAATCTTGTAATAATAAGGGGGTAAGCAATTTAAATGATTCATAAAAATCTGTTAGGGTAAAATTTAAAGAAAAAGAGAAATAATTGTTTTATTATTTATGATAATTTAAAATTATTAACTAAAAAGGGAAAAAGGAAAAAGGGGGTTAATTTCTACACCTGCCAATTTGAGTGCTAAATGAAAAGGGGAAAGAGGGAAATCTAAAATATTTAGGAAACTAGGAAAAGAGAGAAACATAAGAAGAAAAGGGAAACCCAAGGGAAAAAGCAGAAATTCAAACTTAGTAAGGTATCTACCATTAAAAACTTTCTAATTTAAAACTGAACTAGCAAATTGATAATGGGGAAAGTCATTAAAACCTGAAAGACAATTTGGGGACACCTAGGAGCAATTCTATGAGTGACTCTAGGTGGGTGAGGGAAATAAGAGAAATTAATTTGTGGAGGAATGAAGGGGATGGGTGACACTTGTACGGGGAGGAATTTTTAGGATTTAATATTTAAAAACTTAATTAAATGAGATTTTAGGAAAGTAAGGGACTTCGAAACTCTATATAATGAAGGGAGGAGAAGGATGAAGCATCTCTTCTATTTGTGTAACGTTACATTGCAGAAATCTCTACTTGACTGACTTAACTTGTGGGAGTTGGGATACCCAGCTCAGTGAGGAGTGGTAGCTCGGCCTTGCGAGGCAAGTTGGGAGCTAGCTGAATCTCTGGATAGTGCGTTTGGCCCCTTTGCGGCTCATGGGGCTAAGGGGGAAGAAGATTACCCCTAGCATTGGATAGGAGGTACCAGTGAAGTCTCGTCGGTCGGCAAGTGGGAGTTTCATGGAGCGCGCAGGACGTCACTTAGCGCAGGCGATCAGACAACGGTACGCACTCTTCATTTTTGTATGGTAGATTGTTGTAGGATTTATGCTTGGATCTTCATGTTTAATGGAGTAAGTTAATTGATTGTCTAGATTGATGACTAAATTTCTTTCATAGCCTAGCTCGATGATTGATTGACTACCATGGCCTTCGTTTCTCTGCATGTCTTGACCTCCTTGTGGTGTTTGATTGTGACCATTGTGGTGGTTTTTCCTATCATCCCTAGCTCATCAGTCCTCGCCTTGACAATCGGCCAGGATCCTGATCTACGGTCGTCGCTTCGGCATTAATAGACCTATGGATCTCAACGCCCTACCTTTATGTGCAAGGATGATGAGCAAAGGACGAAGCTATCAACCGTCTACCTTCGTTGTTGTCCTTGGATGATTGGATCCTTTCAATTCTCCTACTGTTGTCTGCAATTTGTATTGGTATTCTGGCAATGGAAAAATGAATTGATTCATGTCTGCATTTTGTATTTGTATTCTGGCAATGGAAAAACGAATTGATTCATATATGCAATTTGTATTGGTATTCTAGCAATGGAAAAACGAATTGATTCATGTCTGCATTTTGTATTTGTATT
This sequence comes from Picea mariana, assembly GCA_032191745.1. Lineage (NCBI taxonomy): Eukaryota > Viridiplantae > Streptophyta > Pinopsida > Pinales > Pinaceae > Picea > Picea mariana. The sequence continues at coordinate 47,465 of JASDQU010738701.1, forward strand.
CTGGCAATGGAAAAACGAATTGATTCATTTCTGCATTTTTTATTTGTATTCTGACAATGGAAAAACGAATTAATTCATGTCTGCATTTTGTATTGGTATTCTAGTAATGGAAAAATGAATTGATTCATGTCTAGATTTTGTATTTGTATTCTGGTAATGGAAAAATGAATTGATTCATGTTTGCATTTGGTATTGGTATCCTAGAAATGGAAAAACGTTTTTTCTTTTAAATGTTGCCAGAGATTGCCATTTTAAATGCCCACATTTTTCTTTCAAATGAGACAGAGATTGTCGTTTAAAATTGCCCATGTATTTGCTTTCAAATGAGATTGAGTTTGCTATTTTAAATGCACACGTTTTCCCTTCAAATGAGACCAATATTGTTGTTTTAATTGCCCACATTTTTGCTTTCAGATGACACTGAATTTACTATTTTAAATGCCCACGTTTTTGCTTTCAAATGAGACTGAGTTTATTGCTCTAAATGCCCACATTTTTTCTTTCAAATGAGACCGAGTTTGTTGTTTTAAATGCTCACGTTTTTTCTTTCAAATGAGACTAAGATTTCCTTTTTAAATGCCCATGTTTTTGCTTTCCAACGATGGACTGAGTTGCTGTAGAAATCACCCATGAATTTAGCCTTTTAAATCTTAAATTCACTTGTCAAAATGACCACGGTTTTGGTAAATAAAAATTGATTGTGTGCATGTTGAATTCGCCCACCATTTTGTTTGCTATTCAATTCATAACTGACTTGCAGTAATGACCACGATTTTTCCTTCAAACTATGACTATGTTTTCCCTTGAGTAATGGACTGTGTTGATGTTGATTGGATACATTTGCATTTAATTGTTGAGTTGTTGTCGACTAGGCACGATTGGCCACCATGTGGGCACTGAGTTTTTGCTAATTTTGCCACAGTGAATTAAATGGATAACACTTAGTTAAATGCCTTACTATTGCTAGATTCATTGCTATGTAATGGTCGCATTAAATGCCTTGATTTTTGCCAGCAAATAAAATGGATAATAGTGAGTTAAATGCCTTGTTATTGCTAGATTCAATGTTATGTAATGGTCATATTAGTTGCCAGAACAATTGCTATAGCAATGTAAATGACCAACAGATTCATTCTTTGGATTAAATGATACAGCGAGTTAAATGTTAACTAACACCTTAAATGCCTTGCTATTGTTGTATTACTTGTTATGACAATAGTTATGTAAACTACCTTGTTAGTGCACTTTTAATTGTTGTGTAATTGCCTTGTTATTTCTATATTAATTGTTAAGTAACTGCTATGTTAATTTCCTCGATAAATTGCTCCAGCCCTGCTAATAGTTAGTAGTTTCCTTCTAATATTATTAGACAAATAGTATTGTTAGTTCGGTCAATATAACTAGACTACATGCTAAGATTTAATTGTTCATAAGTGTTATAATGATAGAATTCTACTTTAAGATTGTAAATATTGTTATTTAAGTTAATGTCTAGTTGGGTGGAGAATTTGGATTAACATAGACTTGACCGATTAGGTTGTGTTAAAGATTAAAATTTGATTGGTAAGTAAGGAATGGATTGCAAATTTTAGACTCGCTGGATTGACTTTTAATTAAGAAGAGAGGGCATTTATAATCATGGTTTTAGTGTTGACCACTTAAATTTGCAAAATTAATTGTATTAATGTTTATTTAGCAGACACTTTATTGTCTAATTGTAACTTGAGGTGCCCCGTTAGAATGGAACTCTTGTTAAAATTGAATGTAATCATAGACCGGTTAGACTGGGTGATTGGTGGGGATGAGGACGATGTCGTGTGGGCTGGCATCACCCCTTGTCTTCGTCCTCTTGTGTCTCATCAACCTTTTTGTGGGGTAGGTATAGTCTCCCAGTCAGTATTTGGTTCCTAGCTCATCGGAGTTTTCTTGAGTCTTGGTTCCTTTTGTTTTGCGCCAAGGTTATTGACGCATCTATCACCCAGAGAATGACATGATTCCTAATGAGGGGATCATGGCGTGCCCTGGGGGATAGCGGCGAACGAGATCTTGGCCATAGTAGGTTCTTTTGTGTGAGTGCTGGCAAGCGTGCAAGTTTCTCTTGGCGCAAGGGCCAAATGCCTTCAGGTGTTACGTCCACGCGCCTTGAGGTTCTAGTATTTTTTTGTCTAGGCTGTAATGCTGGGATGGGGGTGTTGTCCCTTAGCTTGTAGGCGTGGTCGTGTTTGCGTCAGAAGGGTAGTCATCCTCCTTGTTATTTTGTGCATGTTTGCCAGTTGTCTTGATCCGGTGTGTGGTGTCATAGTAACTTGTTTCCTAGACTGCGTGCTAGCGTTCGTCGTCAGTGGTGTGATTAAACTATTGTCGTCGTCGCCTTCTTGCTTCTTAACCCCTTAAAAAAAAATATGAAAACAAAAAAACACTGCTTTGCTTGTTGTCATAACGATGGGGTCATTACATTCGATGTGTAAGAGAAGTAAATCATTGAGTTTAAGGGAACTAAATCACTGTATAAAAAGAAGAAATGCAACACAGAACAAAATGTTATCTTACCTACACAATTTTATGGCACAACACAATCCAATTACATTTAAATTTAGAGCTTGGGTTTTCCAGGGAGAACAATGAAATCAATTAAGCAATGTTCACATGAGATGAATGAATAGATTCATACAGTTTAATATTTAACAAAATGAAGATCCGACTAATCAAATACCATAACTAATAAGGATGTCAATGTCAAGGTAGGTGGTTGTTGGCATTCTCCGACTCAACTTGCCCTTATCCTCGCTTCCACTCGCTAATCATTGAGATCTCACCGGTACCTCCCATCCAACTCTAGGGGTACTCTTCTTCCCTTGTAGCCCCCCGAGCCACAAAGGGGAAACACACAAACACAACCAGAACTCTCTAGCTCCCAGCTCGCCTCGCAAGGTAGAGCTACCACTCTCTCACTCGAGCGGGGTATCCAAACTCTCACAATTAAAATCAATCATAATTTCAGCAATATAACCTTACTCTTACTAGTCATTCCCTTTCTTCCTCTTAGCCATTTCCTTTATATAATTTTTCTTAGTGACAACTTCCATTTGCACATTTAATTCATTTTTTTTTTAATAATTTAATTAGGAATTATTTCCCCCATACACTTGTCACATCTTCCCTTAGTTTCACTATTAAATCCATAATTTAATTAAATTAAATGTCAATCTACCCCACCCAACCTAAACTCACTCATAGTTGTCCCTTTATTCCCTCTATTTCCCTTTTTATGACTGAATCCCTTCTAAAACTTAGTTTTGTTTAATTTGGGAAACTTCTTTAGTACACTAGACTAGATACCCTTCTATGCTTCCACATTTATTTATTCTTTATTCCCTTCCCAAATTAATTTCTAATTCTGTATTTTATGCACACATGTGCTTTGAATTAATTCTTTAGAATATTTCATTTCCCTTAATCTCTTTAGTTGGTTTGCCCCTTCTTCTTATTTCATCTGATTTGAAATTTAGGTTTTGTCTTCTACATAAATTAGACTTAGGCTTAGTTATTTTTTTATATTTGCAATGGCTTAGACCATTAGGGATTATGCCTAATAATTTCATTCTTTAGTAATTTGTTAATCAATTAATTTATTTGGCACATGCTCAAGATTTTACTTTTTAACACTCCCTCATGTTTTCTAGACCACCTAGATTCATTGAATCATTTTTATACCACGTCGTGCCCTTCAATACACACTCCATTCTCCAAGGGTGCCACTCACTTTTGATTCAAATTTTCATTTACACGACATGCCCTTCAAGAGGTACTAAGTGCTCCAATGGTTCCACTCGTGTTTCATTGGTTTTGGTAGTTTTCCAATCATTGGAGTCAATACCCCATTCAAGAAAACTTGTGAGAGACTAAGGGCCTTTAAGGAATAAAGACCCTATCTTATTGCACGCCCCTTAGAATATTCGTGAGATACTGTCTTAGTCTACCCTCACGACATCTTGGATATCTCAAACTAGGTAATCATTGACCTACAATTCGAGCCATGGTGGGAGTGCTAGTAGGCTGGGGCAGGGCTGCTGCCACACCTCTCCCTCAATATCTCATTTATGTGCATGGCCCCTTTACTCCTTATGTGAGTCTGATTAACAATAAATCATCAGCCTACATCCATCAATGAAACATTGTCAATGATCCATAAACAACATCACAATATACCCGATCATATGTCACATATGCATAAATACAAATACCCAAACCAATACAATCCACTCCCCGACTCGATCCAAAGTCCAAGGAGGTCCATTGATTCCATCGACATCCTCAACCTATCAATTTTACTGCACACTCAGGGGAAACTCGTCAATAGCATTTGTCAATACATAGATATCAGATAACATAACATCATAATCATCAACATCATCATAAGAATCCATAAGAGAATAGACCACCATATACTAAAACTGGATCACTTGCACGCAATTATCCTCAAAGAATAAGTCAAATAATGTGTGTGAAAGAGTGGGATGTTACATACACCCCCTCTTGTTTTAAATTTCATCTCAAAGTTTCACAGTATATAAATGCAGTAATAAAGCATTTGACAAGATCTAAATTTCGAACTATGAAAAAAAACTGGAAACTACTGGCGCATATCATATGCGTCTTCCCAGGTAGCCGAGTGTGCACTATAATTGTCCCAATGGACCTTGAACTGATCAAATGTTCGACGTTGTAGATGTTGAATGTGACGGTCCAGAATACGGATTGGCTCCACCGTGAGCCCACCCTTGTTCGACACATGTGTAAGATCACTAATGTAATGTCTCAAAACATCTACATGAAAAACATCGTGCATATGCCTCAAAGAATCAAGAAAGGGTAGTCGATAGGCCATGGGCCTTTCTTTTCCACAACTTCAAAAGGGCCCACAAAACTAGGAGAGAGTTTATCACCCTTTCCAAACTTGATTGAACTCTTGTGCAGTTTCACCTGCAAAAATACTCAATCACCAACTTCATAACTATGGTAAACACGACATGCATCGACATAACTCTTCTGTTGATCTTGCGCTTCTTTAATCCTTTGTCTTATCATTTTCATTTGTTCTTTTATTTCTTGGATTACTTCTGGTCCAACCAAGACCCTATCATCAAGTCAATCCCATATCAAAGGAATCTAACGTGGTCACTCGTAGAGAAACTCGAATGGCGCCATCTTAATGGTGCTTTTATAGTTGTTGTTGTATGCAAACTCTACAAGTGGAGAGAACTCTTCCCAATTCTTATGTTGGTCCATCATGTACATACACAACATATCTTCCAATATTTGGTTCATTCTTTTTGTCTTCCCATCTGTCTCTGGGTGATACGTTGTACTAAAATTAAGTTGCGTTCCCAACACCTCTTGGAAACTAGTCCAAAATCATCCTATAAACACCAATCCTCGATCAGATATGATCCTTTTATGAATTCCATGCAATCTCACAATATCCCTAATAAAAACTCTAGCTATTTCTGGCACCTGATACGTCATACACACAGGAATAAAATGTGCACTCTTCGTCAAAGTGTCAACTACCACGAAAATTGAGTCATGCCTCTTTACCGTCAGCGACAATCCCACAACAAAGTCCATTGAAATGACCTCCCATTTCGATTCTAGAATAGCATCTGGATGTAGTAATCCTGTCGGATGTCTATGTTCAACCTTTATTTGTTGACATTCTAGGCATCTCTTCATGTAGTTGACTATGTCTTCCTTCATTCCTTTCCATAAGAATAAGGGTTTAAGGTCTGCCCTAATTTTTGTGACTCTTGGATGGGCCATGTACACTGCTCTATGAGATTTTCTTAAAATCAAACTTCTCAATTCATCGTTAGGAGGTACATAAATCCAGTCATTATACCTCATTAATCTATTGTTGTCCACAGAAAATCCCTCAAATTTTGGCACCAACATGGTGTCTTGTCCGATATTTTCCTTAACCTCTTTACACCAATGATCTTCACACTGTAAAGTTAGAATCTTTTCTTGAAGATTCATCTGAAGAGGTATCACCAAAAATTTGCGTGGTCTCTGACTCAACGAATTTGCCACTCTTTTCACTATTCCTTTTATGTAAGTAATCTCAAAGTCGTACTCGCTACGCAATTATGACCAATGCCTTTATCGCGCGTTCAAGACACTTTGCGTAAAAATATGCTGCAAACCACAGTGGTTTGTTTTCAGTTCGAAATTTTTTCCAATCATGTAGTTCCTCCACACTCTTAGGGCATATGCAATGGAAAAAAACTCCAAATCATGCATCGCGTAGTTCTCCTCATGCTTTCTTATATTCCTTGAGATGTAAGCGATCACTCAACCATCTTGCATCAAGACTTTTCCTAATCCTTCCTTGGATGTGTCTATGCATACTAAGAAGTCCTCATCAACGTAGGGGACTTTTAGTATCGATGTTGTCATGAACAACTAAACTCTTTATACCAGTCATCTTCGCACTGTAAAGTTAGAATGTTTTCTTGAAGAATCATCTAAAGAGGTATCACCAAAAATTTGTGTGGTCTCTGACTCAACGAATTTTACACTCTTTTCACTATTCCTTTTATGTAGGTAATCTCAAAGTCATACTCGCTAAGTAGTTATGACCAATGTCTTTGTCACGCGTTCAAGTCACTTTGAGTAAAAATGTGTTGCAAACCATAGTGGTTTGTTTTTAGTTCAAATTTTAGTCCAATCATGTAGTTCCTCCACACTCTTAGGGCATATACAATGGAAAAAAACTCCAAATCATGCGTCGCATAGTTCTCCTCATGCTTTCTTATATTCCTTGAGATGTAAGTGATCACTCAACCATCTTGCGTCAAGACTTTTACTAATCCTTCCTTGGATGTGTTTGTGCATACTAAGAAGTCCTCATCCATGTAGGGGACTTTTAGTATCGATGTTGTCGTCAACAACTCCTTGAGCCTTCCAAATGATTCCATGCATTTCTCGATCCATTCAAACTTCTTTTTTTTCTTCTTCAATTCTGTGATGGGATTTTCTATCTTCGAAAAACCTTCGACGAACTGTCGGTAATACCCGCCTAAAACCATGAAGCTATGTACTCCCTGTACATTCATCGATGCATGCCATTCCATAATATCCTCCACCTTTTTTGTATCCAAAGTGATACCTTCATCGGAGATAACATGCCATAAATAATGAATCTTCAATTGATAAAAAGAGCATTTTGACAGTTTCCCATATAATTTTTTCTCTCATAAACAATGAAATACCAAGCGCAAATGTTCATAATGTTGTTTCGTCATTTGATAATATATCAAAATTTTGTCAATGAATACTTGAAATTTTTTGTCAAAGTACTCACGGAACACCCCATTCATCAAGATCATGAATACACTTGGGGTGTTTGTTGGTCCAAATGGTTAAATGGTAAACTCATAATGCCTAAACCTCGTCTTTAATGCGGTCTTAGGAATTTCTTCCTCTTTGATTCGTAACTGGTGATATCATGATCTCAATTAGATCTTCAAAAACACCATCGCGCCATTCATTTGGTCAAACAAATCGTCTGTTCTTGGCAACGGGTATTGGTTCTTGATCGTTTCCTTGTTCAATTGACGATAGTCAATACAAAGTCTCCATGACCCATCCTTCTTCCGTATGAAAATAACAAGCGCACCCCAAGGAGACACACTCAGACGTATAAGTCATAAGTCCAGCAACTCCTTCAGTTGCATTTTCAACTCTTTTAACTCAGGGGTCGACATCCGATAAGACATTCTTGTTGTCGGTTCAGTTCCAGGTTTTAGGTCGATGGTAAATTCCAACTCTCGTTCAGGTGGAAAACCTGGTAACTCTTCTAGGAACATGTTCACAAAATCTCGTACTACAGGAAGGTTTTCTAATCCTTTCACCACGCCCTTGTTGTTCAATGCTAAGATTGCATATAGCTTGCATCCCTTGCCCATACATTTCTGTAGTTGTAGGGAAGAGATGAACCTTTGGGAAACTCCTTGGTTTCTTCCTACAATCACTTGTCTCTATCCCTCATCATCGGTCAAACTCAATAATTTTGTCCTACAGTTCAGTATCACATCATGCGATTTCAACCATTACATACCAATCACAACATCATAATATACTAATGTCGTGACGTACAGGTTTTCCTTCGTTACAAAACATCCCAGGTTAAGGATACAATCCATAACTGTTCCTCCAAACTTCTTCTTGCCTCTTGAAGCCATTTCCATGTAGATAAACTCATCATGTTTGAATGCCCTTATCTTAATTATTTTAGCATTGAACAAAAAATAAAGCTATCTGTAGCACTGAGATCTATAAAAATACTAAAGGTTTGGTCAGAAATGGTACGTGACGTCTCGAGCACAGTGTATTGGTTCTCGGCCTGACGGTTATTCATCGCTGCATGAATCCAGTGGGCCTTGACCAAATATTCTACTATAGTGTGTTCAACTAACCCACCTGCTCTGACCCTCTTAACCAGATAGTCATGCTGGTAATGTGGATCTCCACATGTACAACATCTTGTCTTTGGTCCAGTACTCTTGGTCCCCAAAGTAGAAGCTGATGGCCCACCATCTTGAAACCAAGGTTTGTTCTACTGAATAGGCCTGAACTGTTGTTGTTGCAGTCAATTCTACTACTAGTGTTGTGGTCCTCTATAGGGAGTCTACTACTGAGGCATCGGTTGTCATGGTGTCATGAACTTGGATCCTCTCGAAGTGCACCGATACCTTGATAGATGTCTAGCTGGTGTTTGATGCTTTGCGCACCAGATGTTGCCTGTCCCATCGATCTTGTAGGAGTCCTACTCTGAACCTCACTGATCGGCTCTTCCTCATATTTGATGCCCTTTTGGACTGCATCATGCAACGTCTTAGGCATTAGGATCCTCACCTTCACATGAATGTTGACATTAAGGCCAAATACAAACTTGTTGACCTTGATATTTTCGGTGTTTAAGTGTGGAGCATACCTAAAAAGCTCCATGAATCAGGCCTCATACTCGGGCATAGTATGAATGCCTTGTTGTAAAGTGTTGAACTCATTGAGCTGGCGCTCAATGAATTCGTTTGACAAATACCTCTCTCGGAACCTCTCCTCGAACAGTTACCATGACACGACTTCGACGACCATGTTCAATTGTGGTAGGCACGTCTTCCACCATAGAAGAGCACTCCCCTTCAACTAAAATACCACCATGCATACTTTCATGTTGGAGGTGTAGTCACGAAGTTCGAAGCACATCGCCATGTTCTACAACCATGCCTCGGCGGCCGCGCCTTTCGTGGCACCCACAAACATGGGAAACTTGAACTTCTCAAGTTCTCTATGAATGCTACCAGTATCGACTGGGGTGTATTATGGACCCCAAGAGGGTACAGGAACCCTGGCCTCATCTCTATCCAGATGATTAATCACAGTCTCTGACATCCTATGAAAGGACCTCATCAACCCAACCACATCCCCCACAACAATCTGCTCGTGTCCAATGACCTGTTCTTCTCCTTGGGGGTTAGGTCCCTATGGCATGGATGCTACTGGAGGCATCATTCCTTCTCCCTTAGCACCACGTCATCTTCCTCCGTGGTGTCCTCTAACCATGATTACCTGTAGGCACACAATTATATTTAATTAGTGATAAATTATTAATCAAGTGTTTATACAGTGGAAGGCGTAATGATCCCAAGTCATAGGGTTTAACCCTCTCTGACACCATATGTAATGACCCCTTTGTTACGACTAGGAAGGCGAAGCATAAAAGGTAATTTTTTTTTTACATTAGGAAATTAGCATCAACAATAAAAATCATAGCAACACAAATTCAACAACAATATAAGTAAAAGCATTACGTCAACAAAAAGGATAAAAATGGATAAACATAAATAGCGTCGCCACTTAGCACATCACCATCAAGTTGAAATAATTTAATCAATGATCATCAAGATAAATAATATTAAAATTACTACCCACCCAACCTACCCTGCAAGGTTAGGACCTCCACGACACATAAACAATGCTCAAGCCTAGGATCTAATCGATTTTTACCATTTAAGGTCTCAGGGTTGGCGAATGTTTTGAGGAAAAAGGAGGTGTCTACATCCTACTAACAATCAAGAACACATCAACCATATCAATCATTCAATCCTAATCATCAATTAATCATGGCGGAATGGTAATCATCATCTTTATCAATCATACATCGACATTCAAATAATCATTGCGCGTGAGAGTAAACAACTCTAGAACAATCACATGTCAACTTAATTAATAGCGCAACATGAAACTAGTTATTGAAATCAGTCACATATCGACATAAATTCATGACACGACATTAATCAACATTAAATTCAAAGGAGTAAGAGAATAATTACAAAGAAACTACACACCCACTTAAATTAAGGCGCATGAGTAAATTTTATTACTAAACTAATCACACATCACCATTATCGCAATGCACATGAGCAATCAAAAGTGTAAACATTTAACCGTCGGCATTTGTCCATAGAGAAAGCAATATAACCACTTAACCATTAGCATAAATGCAATCATCATTTACATGAAATTTCATTCACGTAAGAAGTGTAATATCTAAACAATCATTCATTACGTTAAATTTCACGGCGTGTGAGTCATCTATTTATTCAATCAATCAATTAGGCTTCAACATTATTAAAAGGAACAAGAAAATCAATTTATATAATCAATCATGCATCACATTAATTCCATGGACAAATTCACAACCCATACATTAATCCTTCATCTCTAGTACTATAGCTTTCTTTCCCTGCAACATGTTAATTCTACCAATGATACAATAACTCGAATCTTGTGCATCGACAAATATAATTAGTTTAGTTAATATCCCATTAAATCTTAAGAACCTACAATCCTACTCAGTATGGGCCATAAGTAGAGATATACACTTATCCATTTATCACTACATCCACTTAATCATAAAAAGGGAGGGTTCACCTTGTTTAAAGATAAAACTCCTCACTATGTCATGATAAACTAGAGAATACAATTAACCTTCCTCGAAGGGTACTACTATAATATTCCAGACGAGAGCATGGTGACCCAACTTAGGTGATGAAAAGACAAGGTGATCGGCTTAAGCCATGCACACACTGGGAGGAGTTATTGCATAACTCAAACTAGGTATGAAGTCAACGATCAAAGCGTCAAGGTGTAATAAAATGTGGTGTAAAAAGACCCTAAGGTTTTCCTTGCTTGTTCTAAACTTGTTAAATGAGATCACTTACCAGAGAAAAATTCTCCCAAGGTAAAGGGTTGGTAAAATTAAGGAACCAAACTACCAATATAGGATATCTAATCTCACTAGTTCCCCTCGTTTAAAGGTAAGGTAATAATAAAGTAGTTTTTCTTAATGAGATAGGTGGGTTACACCTCACTAGCCAAGATATAAACTCATTCAATGAACATAGCGGAAAAATCAATTAAATCAATATAATTAATACCTCAGGATTTCAACCCATCACCCAACCATTAAGGGACCAAGATGGCCTAACCATCTTTACTTCAGTTTAGTAATAAAGGCTAGATGTGAAATCTTAAGTCAAGGATTTATGGGGTAAAAATTTATTTAATCTTAGGTTATGGTGGGAATGTGAACTCGTTGACTCTAAGCTCCCAGGCATACCCTGATCGATGCTCAATCTAAGACGGTGTGCCACTAAACCAAGAGAAAATATCGGGAAGGGATTATTGTCTTAGTAAACACATGGGTACGGTCTGGGCAAGGGAGATCACCAAGTATAAACAATCAAAATTTCACTGAGGAAGATAGGAGAAATTCAAAGTGGAAACAATGCAAGTTTGGATAAGGAAAGAAAGAAATAAAAGCACTGAGTGTTATGAAAAATCACAGATGGAAGGCAAGCAATAAAAAAACCTGTGTGTTATGCGAATTATTGAGGGATGGAAAGAAATAAAAACACTTGTTTGTTATGCAAATAGTTGAGGGATGGCAGGAATAACTGCAGAGAATAACAACAAGGATTTCATAGAGAATGCATGCCAAGTAGACCTCTTAAAGGAAATCGCAATGGTTATTTTATTCATAAACAAAATCACATAGGGAATGCATGCAATTGCAGACCTCTTAAATAATTTGCCAAGGTAAATTTTATTAACATAAATCACAGAGGGAATGCATGCCATGCTCCCTCAGAGTCTATTTGGTTGATGGGGCTCTCCTTCCAAATCGCTTTTTCTAGTTGTGTTGGTATATACAGAATCACTGAAGCATAATTTTACCAATGATTTAGATAACTTTGTGTGTTCCACTTATCCTGATTCAAAGAAGAGATCTAGAAATGAAAATAAGGTGAGGAGATTTATGCAAGCAACATAGCTAGTTAATAGGGTGAAATAGATGAATCTCGATCTATACTAAGATAGAGAAGAAGAAATATCAGAAGCCTCTATCACTCAAAACTTTTAATATATATGCAATACATAGATGTTTTGCACTATTCAAACTATGTCTTAGGGTATTTAAAAAAAATCACATGCAATCTGCAATGTCTAAAAATAATGGAAATGTAATTATCTGTAATGTTTGTGTTTTCATATTCTGTTTTCATAAAGTGACCTTGTTGAGTGACATATAGGTGATGGAGGTTGACGATTGGTCTATGGAAAAGGAGTCGAATAATAAAAAGAAAAGGGCCAAAAATAGCCTAACCACCATAACAACAATTTCCTTCCCCGCAAATTCATAAAAATCATAGAGATTCACCCAGAGACAAATCATTGGGTAGAAAAACGATAAGGCTAGGGTTAAAAGAGAGAATCTAACTCTGTCATGGTTACACACTAGTAAAAATCGCAAGGTGTACTCAAAGGAAAATTGTTGGGTAGAAGAAGGTAAGAATTGTTGAGCAATGAAGATAAATTTGCTGAGTAAATAAAGTGAAAATAACTGAATTTATGGGGACTAAATCACTGTGTAAAAAGAAGTAAATCCGTTGAGCCCTTGGGAGGCCAATCGCTGTGTAAGAAAAGTAAACCAATGAGTTTAAGGGAAATAAATCACTGTATAAAAAGAAGAAATGTAACATAGACCAAAAGATTATCTTACCTACACAATTTTATGATACAACACACACCAATTCCATTTAAATTTAGAGCTTGGGTTTTCTAGGGACAAAAAAAAAATCAAATAAGCAATGGTCCCATGAGATGAATGAATAAATTCATATAGTTTAATGTTTAACAAAATGAAGAATTGACTAATCAAATACCGTAACCAATAAGGATGTCGATGATGAGGTAGGTGGTTGTTGGCATTCTCCGACTGAACTTGCGCTTATCCTCGCTTCTGCTTGTTAATCATTGAGACCCTATCAGGACCTCCCAACCAATGATAGGGGTACTCTTCTTCCCTCATATCCCCCCGAGATGCAAAGGGGCCACGCACAAACACAACCATAACTCTCTAGCTCGCAACTCGCCATGCAAGGTAGAGCTACCACTCTCTCACTCGAGCTCGTTATCTCAACTCTCACAAGTAAAACCAATCAATTTCAACAACATAACCTTACTCTTACCAATCATTCCCTTTCCTCCTCTCAGTCATTTCCTTTATAGAATTTTTCTTAGTGACAAATTCCATTTTCACATTTAATTCGCTTTTTTAATAATTTAATTAGGAATTATTTCCCCCATACACTTGTCACTTGTTCCCTTAGTTGCACTAATAAATCCATAATTTAATTAAATTAAATGTCAATTTCCCTCACCCAATCTAAAAGTGTTCCTAAAATCACTCCTAGTTGTCCCTTTATTCCCTCTATTTCCCTTTTTATGATTGACACCCTTCTAAAACTTAGTTGTGTTTAATTTAGAAAAGTTCTTTAGTTAGACTAGACTAGATACCTGTGTATGCTTCCACATTTATTTATGCTTTATTCCCTTCCTGAATTAATTTCTAATTTGGTATTTTATGCACACATGTGATTTTAATTATTTCTTTAGGTTATTTCATTTCCCTTAATCTCTTTAGTTGGTTTACCCCTTATTCTTATTTCATCTGATTTGAAATTTAGTTTTTGTCTTCTCATTAACTTAGACTTAGGGTTAGTTAGTTTTTTATATTTTCAGTGGCTTATACCATTAGGGATTATGCCTAATAATTTCAGTCTTTAGTAATTTTTTAATCAATTAATTAATTCGGCGGGCACTCAAGATTTTAAGGTTTAACACTCCCACAATTTTTCTAGGCCACCTAGATTCATTGACTCATTTTTATACCATGATGTTCCCTTCAAGAGGCACTCCTTTCTCCAAGGGTGCCACTCACATTTGATTCAAATTTTAATTTAGAGGACGTGCCCTTCAAGACACACTACATGCTCCAAGGGTTCCACTCTCCTTTGAATAAGCTCAGTGGATTGGGAACAAGGTCGTAGAAGATTAGTGACAATGTTCTTAGCTGCCCGGAGTCGTCCAGTATCTGAATCTGAATCATACCTATTAAAATCGCATCTTCAATCCCTTCTCTAATCACATATGCAACCACACACTGGTTTTGGTAGTTTTCCAACCCTTGGAGTCAATACCCCATTCAGGTGACCTTGTGAGAGACTAAGGGCCTATAAGGAATAAGGACCCTACCTTATTTCTTGCCCCTTAGAATCTTTGTGAGAGACTGTCTCAGTCTATCCTCACTACATTGTAGATCTCTCGAACTAGGTAATCGTTAACTTACAATTCGAGACACAGAGTGAATGCTAGTAGGTTGTGGTAGGGTTGCTTCCACACCTCTCCCTCAATATCTGGTTGTTGTGCATGACCCCTTTACTCCTTATGTGAGTCTGATTAGCAAGCAATCGTTAGCTTGCATCCATCAACGAAACACTGCCAATGATCCATAAACAACATCATAATAAACCCAATCATATGTCACATATACATAAACAAATACCCAAACCAATACAATCCACTCCCTAACTCTATCCGGAGTCCAAGGAGGTCCATTGATGCCATCGACATCCTCAACCTTTCAAGTATCCTGCACACTCATGGGAAATTTGTCAATAACATTTGTCAATACATAGATATCAAATAACATAACATCATAATCATCAGCATCATCATAATAAACCATAAGCAAGAAAACAACCATATACTAAAACTGGATCAATTGCATGCAAGTGTCCTAAAATAATAAGTCAAATCACGTGTGCACAAGAGCGAGATGTTACAAGATTAGTGCTATATAGTAGAATGTGCACTCTATATTTTGGAGTATCATTGCTTTGTAATAAGCTAGGTAATATTGTTACAATATGGTATGATAGGGAGTTTGGTAACATGGAACATTACATTATGGTATCTGAGCATTTTTTTTTCAATGTAGGTAATGGGGGACATTGCATTATGGTATCAAAGCTCTAGTTTCAAAAGCGAGTCTGCATGGGTTGAGTTCATACTTAACGAAAAATTCAGACTGGTAAGTGGTTGAATTTGAAATTATAGCATGGCCATTGTGCACATAAAATAAGAATGCACAAGTATGTGCACTAAATTATGGAAATTTCAAGGTGTGACATTGGAAATGTGTAGTAAATTATGAGGCGTGGAAGTGTACACTAAAGTTTGAGGTTGTGCAGAATAGATTTCTGATGCATCTGAGATAGTGCTACGTAGTGTGTATGTTAAATATTGACATTGTGCATTGATACGTGTTGAATAATAGTGTGCATGGGATTTAGAAGAAAGGATTCTTACAAAATGGTGTAGATTTTTCGTGAAGTTATCTCATGAATTCGTCTAACAAATCTTGTTTCCTACACATTTTGCATAATTATCAATGATTAGATCAGGACGAAATCAATGCAGAAGATCAAAATCATGGAAGATGTGTGGAGAACTTACAATCTTGGTGATGAATTCAAGGATTTGTATGTCGTTTTGCCTGTTGATGGTACAAAATCCAAGGAGGAGTTCATAAACTTGGTATAAACCATAAAGGGAATGAAAAAATATGTCCAAAGATATAAAGCTAATAATGTAAGGCTTATGAAAGCCATGGATTAACATGATGACTTCAATATTGAGTTTATGCAAAGCTTAGACAAAATAGAAAATAAAATGGATAAGGAGATAGAGTCAAGTAGATAAATAAGTCATGGGTCTCCTGATGAGAAAAGAAAATAAACAAGAAGCATTGATAGGTATCACCACTTGTAAAATAATTCATTTAGGAAAGCATGTAGTAGCTCAAGTCCATCTCCTGTTAGAAAGCATAAGAGGACTGGGCTAGATCAACTACAGGGAGGAATGAATAAGATTAAGCCTCCTATATTTGATGGGGAACACAAGAAGGATGAAGATATGGAGACCTGGTTGCTAGGTATGAGGAAATACTTCCAATTCCATAATTATTCTACACAGGTAGAAGGGATAATTTCCATCTATTAGCTAAAAGGAAAGGTATCAATGTCGTGGGATCCGTTCCTGCAAGTGCAACACATTTATTATAAGAAGGTTAGTTTGAGGGAGTTCAAGAGGTATTTTAAAAATAAATACTTAATCAAGCGATAGTATGGAAAGAAAATGAAGCAGTTCATCAAACTAAAGATTGTGAGTATGACAATAGATGCATATGAAAGAAGCTTTTTAGAGTTCCTGGAATATGTTGTATTCATCAAGGATGAACATGTTAAAATTCATAGGTAACTGAGGTCCAATGGAAATTAATGGACTGTGCATAAATTATTATTTGAATATTGTAACTTTGGGCTCGTATGATTTCCTCATTGGTATGTATTGGTTGGACCCACATCATGTTGTTCTAGACTGTTACAATAAGGAATTTACTTTCTTGTATGAGGTAGGAAACGTAATAACAATTGAAGGCATTCGAAGAGCTATAACTATCAGAGAATTTTTAACGTTGCAATTGAATAAAATCTATTGGAAAGGATGCCACTTATTTTCAAAACACATGGAGGAGGCACCCAAGGATAAAGTGCCAAATGTTGAAGACTGCACAATACTACAAGAGTTTGAGGATGTCTTTAAAGAGATACCATGGTTTCCATTGAAAAGAGATATTTATTTCTCTATAAATCGGATGCCTGTACCAACACCCGTATCCAAGACTCCTTGTAGGATGAGTATGCCAGAGATGAAGGTGTTTTAGATGCAACTTGAAGATCTTCTCAAGAAGGGGTATATATGCCCAAGTTGGTTTCCTTGGGGTTCCCTAGTATTTTTCGTAAAGAATAAGGATGGTACATTAAGACCTTGTATCGACTTCATGAATTTGAAAAAGGTAACAATAAAGAATGAGTATCCTTTTCCAAGGATAGATGACCTCTTTAATTAGCCGAGGGGCATGGAAATATTTTCAAATATTGATGTCATATTTGGATATCACCAAGTGAGAATTAAGTAAGAGTACCTCAACAAGACTGCCTTCAAAACAAGGTACAAAAATTACAAGTTCACAATGGTGCCATTTAGATTGTAAAATGCACCAACTGTCTTCATGGGTTTGATGAATATTGTTTTTAGAAGTTACTTATATAAGTTTGTCATTTTATTTCTAGATGACATACTTATTTACTAAAAGTTTGAAGAAGAGCACAATAAACACTTGAGGATGGTGCTACAAGTTTTTAGACAACATTAGTTGTATGAAAAATTGAGCAAGTGCTCATTTTATCAGTGAAAAATTCATTATTTGGGTCATATCATTTCCAAGGAAGGGATAGTTGTCGATCCATAAAAAGATAAAATCCATTGAGGAATGGCCGGCACCAAGAAATGTCGAAGAGGTGAGGTCCTTCATCGGAATTGGAGGTTATTAAAGAAGGTTTATTGAAGGCTTCTAAAAAATTGTACACCCATTCACATCCTTGCAAAAGAAAGGTGTGTGATTTGGGTGGACTTCTGATTGTGAAAGGAGTTTTCAACACTTGAAATGTTTTTTGACAAGTGCGGCAATTTTGAGAATTGTTGATCCCGATGCAGACTTTGTTGTGTGTAGGGATGCATGCAAGGAAGGGGTTGATGGAGTCCTTAGTTAGAATGGGAATGTGGTGTGCTACGAATAAAGAAAGTTGAAATATAATGAAAGGATTTATGTTACTCATGACTTAGAATTGGAAGCCATAATGCATGCCTTTAAGATGTGGCGACACTATATCATGGGAAAATATTCGAGTTGAGGAAATATCATAGTGGTATGTAGTATTTGTTTGTACAACTAAATTTAAATTCCAGATAAAGTGGGTGGTAATAATTCCTCAGTGAGAACGACTTAGAAATAAAGCATATCATAGGAAAAAAGAACAAGGTGGCTGATGTAGTCAGTAGGAGGGTGCATGAGATGCATGTTATAACCATTAGCATGTACAAATCAAATTTGAGAAACATAATTTTAGAGGTTTCTAAATTAGATCAATGCTATGTGGACATAAAGGTGGATTTACAACAAGGTATATCGCAATGGAAATTGGAAGGTTATGAACTAAAAGAGGATGGAATCGTCATGTATAGGTTTAGATTCTATGTGATAAATAATCAGGAGTTGAAAAGTATGATATTATTAGAGATGCATAAAGTTCCTTATGTAGGAAACAGAGGCTACCAGAAGACAATTGTAGTAGTCAAAAATCAATACTATTGGCTAAGTATGGAAAAAGGAAGTTTTTGATTTTATTTCTAGATTATTTGAATGTCAAAAGCTCAAGGCTAAGCATAGACATCCAGCTAGTTTTCTACATCCTTTGTGAATTCCTAAGTCGAAGTGAGAAGTGGTGACCATGGATTTCATTACTAAGCTACCTACAACTGCTAATCAACATGATTCTATTATGGTAGTGTTGTAAAGCTTACTAAAGATGCCCATTTTATTCCAGTGAAGTCAACACATAAGGAAACCAACATTGTTGCAATATACATGTGATAAATTGCTAAGTTGCATGGTTTACCTAATACAATTGTGTCTGACAGATACTCCAAGTTAACATCGAAATTTGGGAAAGGGTTATTCAAAGGATTTGGGACAAATCTAAACTTTAGCAAAAAATATCACCCTGAGAAAGATGGAAAAAAAGAGAGAGTAAATAAGGTGATTGAAGATATGCTCATGATGTATGTGATGGATAAATTGTTCAAATGGGAAGACTATCATCACTTGGTATATTTTTATTACAACAATGGGTATTAAGCATCTTTAAAGATGATCCCATTTGAATCATTTTATGGTAGAAAGTGCAACATGCCAAAGACTTGGGACAAAGACTGCAAAATGGTTGGGCTAGATCTTCTCTGGGAAATGGAAGAGAAGATGGTGAAGATAAGGAAGAACTTAAAGACTTCCCAATATAGGAAGAAAAGATGCACAGATAAAGGAAAAAACCACATAATGTTTAAAGTGGTTGACCACGTGTTCTTGAAAGTTAAAGCCAGATGCAATTCCTTAAAGTTGGGAAATTGTTCTAAGTTGGCAATGCACTACGGTGTGCCATTTGAAATCCTAGAGAGGATTGGTCCTATTGGATATAGGCTTTCATTTCTTACATCCTTTTGTGTTCATAATGTTTTCCATGTATATGTTCTTAAAAAGTACGTACGTGATGCTAATCATATTATTGACTGGAATGTGGTTCAGGGGGAGCCAGAAGGAGATTTTTAAGTGTGACCATTTTGCATATTGGATCAAAAAATCAAACAACTCTAGGATCAATTCATGGAGCTAGTAAAGGTTCAATGGATGCTATGTGGTTAGAGTATCTATATCTTTTTGAATATTTTTAAAATATTGTATGCACATGTGTATATGATGCACTGAGGACAATGCATAAATAAGGGGGAGGGGAATGTTATGCTCCTAATCCCAACCCTTTGTAATTGTACATATAGGCTGGTGATTCGTTGGTACTAATTTTAAGTTTTAATGTACATATAGGATGGTGATTCATTCGCACCAAGTTTTAATTTTTCACTCAGATAAGTAGTGCACAAGGATTGTTATCAAAGAAAGAGTGCACCATTACACAGGGTTGCTTGCACTTGAGTAAGTGCACGGGGATTACTTGGAAGTGTGTATGAAGCCGATTTGTGTGTGTGTGTGTGTGTGTGTGTGTTGAGGTCACAGAGGTTGTGTAGTTATGAGGTTGGTTAGTTGGGACACAAATAGGACAGTGCGCCTATCCTGGTAAAGTGTAATCATACTCAATATTTTAATAATATCACATTGTTATGCGTACACATATCATACGGAAAGAGACAGGGTGTTATCTCCATCGAAAAAAGGTAAAGGG
>JASDQU010738701.1:67922-83364 GCA_032191745.1 Picea mariana
AATTATTTGTCTTAAGTTCCCGGGGATGGGAACGATTCACCAAGTAGATAAATCTAGTTCTAAAGGTGACAAGTGTCTAGTTTAAGGCATGCAATATATATTACTATCCTCAGTGTATTTCGGGAAGACTCATTATCGAGGGAGATCATTCATTTTTTTTGGATGTGCAGAAGGGGGTCAGACCATCTACAATATAAAACTATTACCTTACCTGCAGTGAAAATCTTGTAAGGGTTTTTTTCGTATTGTAACAAGATATTTGTTGTCGAAGAGGCCGGTTGTCAGGCCCATGAGTATTCTCTCTAGGTGAGATATTTCTTGTCGAAGTGGTGAGTTGTCAGGCCCATAAGAATTCTCTCTAGGTGAGGGTTTTGTTGGGGGTTATTCCCTGGTGCACTTGGTATTATATGCAAGGCTTTGAGACTTCTTGTCCGGCCTATTGTTGGAACCATGGAAGGGAAGTGGGATAGTCGAGGGACTGTTGAGTAGAGAAGGGGAACACTTCCTTGGATGCAATAGGTGCACGGGGAATGAGGGTCTGTAGAATTGTTGTAGTAGTGGCACCTAGGAATGAGTTGTTATTTCAAGTATTAGACCTTAACATGTCATTAGGAACCCTTTTTACCTAGTGGAGTTAAGCTTCATCTTGGGGGTGACCTATTTCTCAAAGCTTATGAGCAACAAAGTCTATGGTTGGGAGGAACGTCTTCATTCTATGTGTAGTTGGTGACTTTTAATAAAATATAAGTGTCTACATATGCTTGTCTCATTTATTGTGTGCTTAATTATCTATTTTTATTTTGAGTTCCAGTCTTGTATGTCATTGCATATAACTAATTGTTGTTATTTTGTATAATGTTGCTTGCACATGTAAGTGTGGTGTTGATTTTCTGTATTTGTAGTCATGCATGCGTATGAGAATTATTGTTAGTTATTCTTGTTAATTTAACCTTATGATAATCCTTATGAATCTTTGAGGCGAGATGAGAATGGCCATGTGCGCAAGGAAATATTTCATGCGCATATAGGCTAGATTCGCTTGTGCATGCAGTTTTATTGAGTTACCTCATTTGTTATAAGTTATGTTAGATGAGGAAAGTTATGTGGTGCGACTCAACTTGGGGTTGAGAATGTTACTTCAAGTAGTACTGTGAAAACTAATGTTATAGAGTAGAATATGCGCTCTGTATTTTGGAGTATCATTGTTCAGTAGTAAGTTGGGTAATGTTACATTATGGTATTAGAAGTAGTTTAGTAACAGGGAACATTGTATTATGGTATCAAAGTAATTTTTCGTTAATGTAGGTAACGAGGGATGCTACAATATGTAGGATATAGTACCAATTTTTTTTCATGGCCCTATTTTTTATTCTTGAAAATAACATACAAGATATTTTCATATGAGGTGTAGGAAATGATAGTATAGCAAGCCAATGAAATTTATGTTAGGTCATAGTATGAGTTAAAGAATGAAAGTTTTGAGAAATTAGATATGATATTCAATGATAGAGGAGAAAATGGAGGAAATGATGACTAGTATAAATAAAAATATAAGACAAAAGGATCTTGAAGTCTATAGTGGAAGTCACCTGAAGAAAATGTGCAAAATGTTTGAAGGACATAAAATGCAAGGAAAAACAAGGAAGATAAAATTACAAATTTTGTGGAATGACGGGAGAGTATTACATCATTCGAGGAAGAGATAACCATAATTGGAAAACAAGACGATTCAATTGTAGATGGTTTTGAGAGAATTGCATGATGATAGAATTGGACGACACCTTATAGAGAAAGATGACACTTTGATAGATAATGAACCTTAAATTGTTGAGACCAAGGAGCCACTTCAATATGTATACCTTGAGCCCACTATTATTGACCAAGGATGTTGTCAATACAATTATGGAACCAGTACAAAGAATCACCTAAAGAAGAGTACTTTCAAAGACAAAGTTCATAAAGAAACATGGCATGTTGTTGAAGCCCCCATTTCTTGTCATTGGTTGATGAAAATTTTGGAGAATTTAGAGATCAACCTTGTGTTGAAGCTTGAATCTGTTAGGACCGAAATGACAACCTCATGAGAATATAAATCCCTCTGCATTTTAGAGGTGGTACTCCTCTTTGATTTTAGATTTTCTTGGGATTCTAGATATTCAGAATATGGAACTTGATAGAAGTCCGTCGTGGTAATTCAAGGAAATATAAATATTGCAAGAAAATAAAAGGAATTTTTTATTTTATTATTTTTTTTTTTAAATAAAGTTCCTAAGAAAGGACCAGGAACCAAGCACATTCACACATTTAAATAAAATCAAAAGAATTTCCTCACATCCATCATAGTTTGACTAAATATTTATGATCACATAAAAATAAAAAGAAGATGATCCACATGCATAAGAGAACTTTAACAAAGTGAATATGGACAGCTCAAATAAAGATAATGATAGATCAACCTCAAATACTTTGTATTCAAAACTTTGGGTTACAAACTACAGTTGATATTATTTCCAAAATAGCTCTCTTGAAATTTCTAAAAAATATATAGTCTGTTACATATTATTTGAAATTTAAAATGAGTTTGTCTTAAAGACTGGGATTGGGGCTCCCGTGGACCATAAAGAAAATATACACAAGAATTTGTCTTGTAGATGGAAGATGGTGGGTGGTAAAAGAACAACAAGACCTGGTAACATGAAAATATGAGTTATCAATCTTTGGTTAAACCTTTCTAGTGAAGGAGGTGGAATAATTGGATGAAGGACTTGATAAAGAAAAGAAGGATGTGATCAAAATAAACTTACTATGATGGTATCTCATATATTCACTTGCTTGTTGGTGTCCTTTTATTGTCTTCATTAACAGTTACAGGAACCATCTCAACTGTTTCTTGCTCCTCAATGGTCAATTTGTCAATCGCTTTCTTAAACCATTCTTCAATATAACTTTTCATTGGTGCCACATTGATTTCATGTTGAATTTTCATGTTGAAAAACTCACCCTCCAAGTCTCTCAGATCAAGGGAAATGCCATGTAATGCTTCTTCAATGTCCTTATTTTTCACAGAGTAGTCCACTAGCCAATTCTCTACGTCGTCCTCATCATACTCAAGTATACCATAGAAATTTTCAAATGACAAACCTTTAAAAATATCAACTTTCTCATCAAATTGTTGCTTTGTTAGGAACAACGAGTTGAGGATTAATTTGGGGTCTTGGAGTTCGTTATTTCTTCCGGATAGGTCTACCTCCGTGAGCCTTTTGAATAGTTCTTCCCTTATTTATAGAGCTTGGTTTCACGCTTGAACAATATCATTCAAGTTTTTATGTTTTCTTTCCAACACACGTTCAACTGTTTTATCCAACTTAGAGAGGGAAGATCCTCCTCTCTTCTCCTTAGCTCTATCATGTTGGAAACTTTGTTTCCAATGGGTAGCAAAACATCAAGGTAAAAATCCTTTTCATTTTTCAGGTTGGCTTGAAAATACTCATGGAAGACATGCGCCCTCGAGCCAAAATAAACCATGTTTTTTCAAAATTTTCGAAGCCTCTGTGATCAGCGCCATTATTTTCTTAAAATTTCTCTCCACATAACTCGTGACTGGTGTAAGTAAGCTTGAGTATCCTATTAATTTAGCAGTGAGCATGGTGGATCCAACGATTGTCAAAGGACTGGAAAGGAGTGGAAGAGGCATTAAGGTGTCTTCCAATTCCTTGATCATTTCCTTCAATTCTATGTTCTCTACTTCAATACCACCAATGGAGTCATCTAGTGCATCATCGGTTTCTCTATGAATTCTAGAAATCTAGGAAGACCGCATATATCTTAGGTCAACCTCTAAACTGAATTTTCCTTTCTTATTCTTTACCTCACTTTTCTCAATAATTAATTTCTTGGATTCTTTCTCAATGATTGTGCTCTAAAAATAAAATGACTCTTCTTAGTTGAAGGTCTCATTCTCAATGATTTCCAATGATGGATTCTAGTGAGTCATGTTCCCTGACTAATCTAGTGGGGGAAACATTTTCTCGATATCTGCATCAATTTCCATATATTCAAGGGAGAATCTATTGATGTCACTCTCTATGCACTGGTCTTCTTCCTAATGCACAATGTTTTTCCTCTTTTTTCTTAGAGGAATCTTGTGCAAGCTCTCAATTTTTTCCAGCGTGTGGTTCTTTTCTTCTTCGCCACCTAAACGATTGTTGGTCACTTTTCTATATGGATGGGCCACTGGAGCATTACTCTGAGATGTCTTGGTTTCAGGAGTAACAGTTGGGGACTGGGCACTCTTCTCACTAGGATCCTTTCGTTTATGCTTGTAAAACTCATTGGTACTGAGTATCATTTCCAAGTCACCAGCATTGTGAGTAGGAGTGCTCAAGTTATTATGTTCTTCTTCACTTATAATAGTATGGATAAATGAACTGCTAAATCCCACTGCTATCATATGTTCCACAAAAATTATGTTAGGGTCAAACCCTTTTATATTTTCGGCATATTTGAGATTTAGATTGTGGAAATGGTTTGCAAATTCATAAAAAAAAAATTATATTCTCGAATGTAAAATCCCCAATTTTCCAATGCAAGGGTATGAATTTCTTTTTTTCGTTTTTCATGAAAAAAGTGCATCTATAAATTATACATCCTTGCGACTTCTATAATGAACATTTTATCAAACACATGGCATGGAAGAAACGCGGGATTTTTCTTAGAACTAAAAATCCTGATAACATTATGATTTTCCATTTGCTCCAATGTCCCCCTTTTATCCATTAATTTACTTGCTTGGTCGGATATTCTAGGGTTATCTTCTTTGAACAACAATCCTTTAAAAACCATGACCAAATCATTGAAAACTTCATAGAAATGTAAAGAAGCTTTGTGTCTCCATAATGCTTGGTACCAAAAGGTAACTGGGTCAAGTTTAAAGTTCACCCTATTACAGATAGATAATTTAGGAAATTGACAACAATATACTATCACAAACACCAAATGAGAAGCAATAAATATTTCTTATCTTTTTTGTACTGTGACAATTGGGAAGAAATTTCAATGGAAATTCGTTTTCCCCAATCAAAAATGGCTTGCTCTTTGACAATAAAATATAGGACAAAAGGAATCGTACGAGATATGTTGGTGGTGATTTATTGTCCTGTCACCCTGGTGAACAACCAAGCAATTTCTCAAAAGGGGTTTTTGAACAAGTTGACTTGCAACCTGGTAATGTATTAAGGGATGGTCACATGATTCTCCAAGAAATCAGGTAATAGGTCCAGGTCGTTGTCATGCTTTTTAGGAAATTTCTACAATCTTCTCCTTTAGAAGTAAGTGTTAGCTGAGGGAGCTTCCACATTTTACGAAACACTTAAGTTGAACGAGAGATGGGAGAATGGTCTTGAAGCTGAATAATCCATTGAATTGGTATATATTTCTCAACACACCATGCAATCAGTTCCTTGGAGTCAAAATCCTGAGGGACACACCCTGCAAAAGTGATGCAGGAGCATCCACAACTCATCAAGCGAGCCAGCGCGTGGAGCAAAGAAAAGACAGCTGGAGAGCACCAACATTCAAACTTTGAAATATTTTGATAATTGGTGTGCCAAACATTAATGCATTGGTGTAATGAAGCGCACTTGTACAATGTAACGGACCTTGAGCAGATAAGCTCTCGTCCTTAGGTAGCTGAGGCATTTATTAGATTTAATGCAAGTAGATAAATTAATTAAGTCTAGATTAGACAGTTTTGCTTTCGAGAGGGAGAACGGAATATAGGCACCCTCCGTTGTATTATTGTATTATTATTCAGCCTTAGCATTCAGGAGCAAAGAGAGAGCAAAGCAGAGAACTTGTGAAGAATCCCCATGTACAGATATTGAATTAATAGGAAAGCTTTGATTCAATTCCATGGGTGTGATTATTCTCTGTGTGTTGTTGATATTATGCTGTTGTATACTTGATTCTTGTTATGCCTTCATTGTATATGTTGCATATGTAATTTCATGGCAGATTAGAAATCTGGGAGAGAGGCGAGAATAAGTTTCAAATTGTTTCTCTGTTCGAGCCAGGAGATTCCTGCATAGAGTGCAGTCGAATTCTTCCACATAGAGTGCGTTGAGGGGGCTCTACAGGTAAACTCTTATTCTCCTCTACCGGAATGGTGTTGGATTATTCGAACCGCGCAGGTGAAGTGCAGGCCAAATTTGAAGTCTCAGTAGTTAGTCTGAGGAAAGGAAGCCAGAGGTTTCTGTTGCAGGTGAGTGCACAGAATTTGAAGACTTCAACACTTTGAAAGCTGTGAAGGTCGAGCATAGGCAGTGTGTGCGAAGTCTCCAAAAAGAGTCAGAATTCACAAAAGCTCAGGAGGGATAGTTCCTCGCACATATTGTGGGAACAGGCCTGGGTGAGATTCGAACCAAGAGGAAGCTTGGGGCGAAAGGATTCCTCAATAGGAAGAGAATCGACGACTCGAAATCGTCGCGGAGAATCACGAAGTTCTGCAGACCGTCAGATCGCAGAGAAGATGGGGAGAGGTTAACCCAAGAGCCATCGCATATCGGCATTCGGCGTTTGACGAGGCAAGTTGCATGCACGTCGAAATCGCGAGTGACGATTCCCCGATTTGATCGGAGCCGTCGATCGCTACGGAGGCACATGGCACGAGATCCCGAGAGGTCAGGATTCGACGTTCGGCGATTCTCGTCACAAGAGATTTCAATAGGTGAAATCGCGATCCTGCGATTCCCGATCGCACGTGGGAAAGAAGCGACGTAGCAATATGGGGCCTGGGATATAGTGGAGGATAGGTGGCTTCGCGTCGGAGGATCGGCACCTCGGTGCTTGGGGTTTGAAAACCCAAAGCTTTGGCATCGCGAGTGGTGATATCCTGATTGGTTGACTGTTGACCATCGGGGTTCGGTGTTTTGAGTTGCATGAGAATTGTGCGCACAGGGTTCGCGATAGTGCGAACGCCGATGTCCCGTGAAGCGAAGGGGAGATCGCCGAAGGAGAGCTATGGGTAAAGAGGACTCCCGAGAGGAGTTGGAAGAGCATTGACTCTTCGGGCCGGAGTACAGGAGGTCCTGGTGGAAGCGGCTGCTGCGGAGAGTGGTTGCGTCAAAAAGAAATTCCAGACATCCAAATCACTTCCTTCTGAGCAGAAGGGGATGAATAGTAAGAATACGTTCTAGACCACTAAAAGTTATGGTCCTCTGGTCCAAAAATATTCAAAGTATCTTCGCATAACTGTTTTTGAGCTGTTGCTTCCATAAGTTCACGAGACTGTTCTTTTAATCCAGATAATATTTGCAATGAGCGCTTGAGAGAGATAACAATAATATAATCTTCGTCAAATCATGCTTTAATGCAATTTTAATGAGAAATCTCCTCGAGCCCTTCTCTTATTAATGATGATCTTTACGGAACCTGCATGATGAGTTGGTAGCATTAAACCATTCTTAAATGTGTATTGGGAAAATCACAAGGATGGAGAGGATGGATGAGAGTTATTAGGATTTGGGAGTTTTTGTGAACCCTCTAATGTCCTGGGAACCCACGAACCTGTGGTTGTGAAAGGTCGAAAATACGCTAAGTGTTGTAATGCAGTTGGTCGGACTCAATATAAGAGAGATGAGATACTTAGCAGCTCGGTGAGTGCAATGGTAAAAGTATTGATCACAGATATTTTGGGTGAAAAATGGATGTCGCGGAACATGGGATATGGAAGGTTGAACCCGCGAACCCGCGACTGCAAAAACGGTTAAGTATGGAATAATACAGTGGTCGGTCAGACTCATGATACGAGAGTATGGATGGAGATGAATATCTGTGATTCCGCCAAACCGTGAATGCACCGCTTTGAAGAAAGGACTAAGTGTAGTAATCAAAAAGGGAAAAACAAAGGGAAGAAAAGAAAAGGGGAATTTGGGTGAGTATAGAAGATGAAAAAGAAATGGAAAAAAGAAGTTGGGAAAATAGAAAGGGGAGGGAAACTCGGAAACAGGAAATGATCTCAACACCTTGTAATGTGAAACATGCCCAAAGCCAAAGTTCATAACTCAGAAACATGACATGTGGTTTAAGTCCCTTGTTTCTTGTTATTGGTTGATGTCAATTTTGGAGGACCATTTAGAGAATGACCTTGTAATTTACAACATGCCCCTATTTTGGTAAACATAAATGTCTATGAACAACCAAAGGTTGAATCATGCTCAAATACACTTACTTTCTAGAGGAATTGGAACTAATAGAAAAGGTTACGAGTGAGCTATACATTAGTACCACTAAAGAACAAAAAAATGAACTATAGAAAATGTTTCTATAAATGTTGGTTTTGCAATGGTCTTATAAGAAAATATAAGATTCTATTTTGAGAAATGTAATACAACAAAATGGAAATGGGAAAGAACCTAATATGTAGAAAGGGAATGAATTCTATAAAAATCAAACATTTTTAGAGATGGTAAAGAATTATATACAAATACTTAGAGGAAATCCTAGTTATGTAAATATAATAGGTTATACTAAACTTGGAAGTTTTTCAAAATACTTAAAATCCAAATAAATATATCAATTAAGACTCTTCGAAATTGTAAAATGATTTAAGAAACTTTGTTAATACTGAAATAAAATGTAATAACATCTCAATTATCTTCAACTTATAAAATGAATTACAAACTTAATATATATGTTAAAAAAAAAAAATTAAGAGCAACATCCTTTTTAAATCTTGTTAGAATTAATGCTTGTAAATAAAAGATTGGTTTGGATTTGTTAGGTTTAGTTAGTTGTGAAATATTTTCTTCAACTATCATATCCTATTTATGTATGTATAGTTGATATGTATAGTTGAGATTTTCTCATGAATTTATTCTCTATATAAATATGTGTTTAGTTTAATAAAAATATATAAAATTTTGTGTGCAATATGGTTTATTAAATTGGTATCAGAGCGTAATGGGAAGACCTAGAATATATAATAAAATATGTAGAGTAGATATTACTATTTACAATGTGTAGATTAGAATGGGCATGTGTTAAGTTTTTTTTTTTTTTCGCTGATGAGAGAAGATGATAGAGTACAAGTGAGTAATTTTTAAATTGTGCATATGTTTTTCTGTGAGGAGCCACGAACTTCTGAAAAGAGGAGCCTTCATTGTCGCGAATTATGTGTGCAGAATATTCTTTGGCAGCCTCGGTGTCTAGAAGAGCTGCCAAGAACGTGCCATTTCAATTAGGAAGGAGTCACGATTTGGTATATTCTTAGAAAACTGGTGAATATAGGGACACACCATGTACTTTAATAAATGTGATTATGTCAGTATGGTTATTATAAATATGTTATTGATGGTCAGAAGAAAATGGATCTTTAATGGATGAAGTGGTAGCTCAAATAAATGGGAGAGAAAAAATATAGTCTATGAG
Organism: Picea mariana; assembly: GCA_032191745.1. Lineage (NCBI taxonomy): Eukaryota > Viridiplantae > Streptophyta > Pinopsida > Pinales > Pinaceae > Picea > Picea mariana. The sequence continues at coordinate 77,349 of JASDQU010738701.1, forward strand.
AATTCAAAAATGGATAGAGGTGCTAATTAAGATCACACTAAATAATTTTTTATTTTTTTTAAAATGTGTTTATTTGATTATTGTTTTTAGTGATGTAAGTATTAAGAATGGGTGTTGGAGTTAATGCTTACATTAGATATTGATTTGGATATGTTATATCTAGTTAGTTGTAAAATATCTTCTCTAATTATCAAATCCTATTTATGTGTGTGGGGTTGAAATTTCCTCATAAATTTATTATGTTACTCAATAAAAAATTATATATAAATATGTGTGTTTGATTTAATAAAAACATATAAAATTTTGTGTGAAATATGATTTGTTAAATAATCTTGCTTTAAATGAAAATCGTCTTTCAAAGAAAAACTTGTAATCAACACAACCTTATATATATTCAATATTAAAAATATATATTCACAATAAATAAGATATAAATAGGAAAATAAATAATTACCACGCTGAAATATATTTTTATTTCATTGTATATTTATAAATACTTATGAATAATGATTTTGGCTGATATTACTCGCATTCTGTCTTTGTTTGAAATACACTCTAAAATACTATATTATTGTGCATAATATAAACTTGTCTCTTATGATTTGCACATGTGTTTTACAAGACAACTTGAAACCCTTTCCAAATTTCTTGGAACTCGAAATTAAGAGTTGATCTATAAAAATAATATGTGACCATAATAGTAGTTTCTATCTGAACCTTTTGGCTTCGATATAACTCTCCTATCGATCATGGGCTTCCTTCGATCTGTGTTTCTCCACTATCTGCGAAATCATTTCACGCCAATAAGGAAAGTGTCTTTCCCATCTTCTCTTATCCATAGGATACATTGTGAACATGTCCTCTAAATGCATAAACAATTTCATTCTCAATGTATTAAATTGATGTTCCCATAATGTTCAGACTGTAATTTGAGAATCAATACGTCGATGAAGAAAACATGCACATGGGAGCCCTGAATACCTCACGCTAAATTGTCTTAACTAAAAGGTTGACCAATATAAACGTTTCACATAAACAAATTTTAACCATCAAAAGAAGGCAGAAATTTAGTTGCTCTGACAAGATTCTGAATATCAAAAGAATTTGGAGATCTCCAGGAAAGTTCAGATCCTACGAGATCGAAATGAGAACAATATATAAAAAATCAAATCTATCATATCGGAGTTGCACAGGCTCCCAAAGTGAACAAATAATCACTGTTTTTTTTTTACATCGAATACAAACTGCCACTTTTTAGTTGGAGACGAATTAAAGCTCAGTGGATTTTGGATTTTGAAATGCCAATTTTTAGTTCGAGAGGAATTAAAGCTCGGTGGATATTGAAAAGATTAAGTAGAGATAGATTTGATGCAACACATGACTACTGTATTATTGATGTGTATTCTATTAAGATGAACACATTACTATTGTATTATTGATGTGTATTCCATTAAAATGAAGATGTATAGTTACACAATATGGTTATAAGAAATTAGAAAGTTACCAACTCCTGTAACGGTAAACTAAACTAACTGATTAACTAATTAAAAATGTAATTAAGTATTTTCCTTAACAAATATGCCCGGATTTTACAAATATGCAGGGACTTTCAGGTAAAGCACATACAAGAACGTCCTCTCAAACCAACCAGACACTGACCCAGCCATTTAGCAATTCTCATGTACATCGATAAACCCCGGCTTGATCAAACATACTACAAAATGGAGAATTATTCCTAACTAGAGGAATATCATGCAGTACTCCGTGATACCCCAAACCGGGGAAAGTTATGTCTGCGTCATGGAATCCATTGGGGAAAGTTATGTCAGTGTCATGGAATCCATTAGAGTGACTAAAGCAATCCTCAGTCGAAGAATTTGTACTTCTGCTTTCCCCCGTAGGCAGCCGATCATTGCTATAAAAAGTAACATCAAAGTTTTCTGGAACAACTTCTGCAGAGATTACCTCAGAAGATGGACTCCTGGGTTTCATATGCCTCTTCTTCTCCTTAGATTTATTGGTAGGCTTCCCCGTGAGTCTCTGAACAAGAGAACGAAAGTTTTGTGGGTCAGTTTTGATGATCTTGGGTTCATAAACATACACAACACGGATCGTTGGAGTGATGATGTTCTTGTGCTTCGAATATTGGCTTGATTTTCCTTCATCTTTGGTAGCAGAATAAGACTTCGAGATGACAGGGGAACATTTAGTGGCAACCAGCACCGCAGACTCTGGTCTAGACTTGGGTGCATCTTCATTCATTTTGGACTTTGTCATAGGCCCTGGTACTGTCAGACAGCAATCGATCCGGGATTGTGCGGGGATTTTACAACCTGTTACTGTTACAACGATAGGGATTTGATCAGCTGCTAAGATATAGAAATATTTTCTGCTTTCTGGTTTGCAGATTCCCTTCAGCTTGTGATCAGTTGCACCAATGCTAACACAATTGATAAGCAGAATTCCAGGTAATCTGAAGATCAAATCTGGGAAGCACGGGTGACTTCCAACGATGAGAATTCAATCTCTGAATTGAACATTGCAAGTAACGAAATCATATCTTTATGCCTATGGTATTCAGATTACTCTATGTATATAAGTTTGGCAATTCATATTCAGATTATTCTATGTATATACGTCTGGCGATGGTTCGTATTCAGATTATTCTTTGTATATAGGTTTGGCATCGGTTCTTCGATGATGGGCACTACGTAGTTTCGTCATCATGCGTTGGCTTATCTTGTCTCATGAAGCCCACTACTTCACGTTTTGTTTTGGAAGTAGGTGGCTCATGGAGGATGTGGCAGGGAATTGGAAGTAGGTGGTCTCATGGAGGAGGACGGAGGGAAGCTCCTGGCACTAAGTCTAACTCTTATGGTGTAAGAGTAGTAAATGACATGGTCATTCCATCTATTGAATGTTTCATTTTCCAATTCCTCTCAGTCCAATTTTGACGAACGCCTCTTTACCAACTAGGTAATTGAAAGGTATCAAATTTTGACACTCTTTAGCTACTTCAAGATAAGTGAAAAGGGATGTGTAGGAATGTTTCAATCCCATTAAAGTGAAAAGGAATACGGAGGAATGTTTCAATTCCATTAAACATATATGGTTCAAAGTTAAGTCATAGACGTGGTCATGTAAGATAATGTCAAACTCATTTTGAAACTAAGGTGTGAAACTGAATTAGTTAAGATCTCTGAAAATAATAAAACTTAACCATCCAATTCAGAACGGGATAAATAAATAAATTTTTCATTGTAGATAAGATTTATATTATCAAAATGACTCTGTACAGCCGTAACAACAAATGCTAAATAACATAGGTCAATGGCGGGCGATAGCTATATGTGTCGTGTCAAAACTTGATTGCAATTTCTCTTATTGCTCATTTTTATGGCGTTTAAAGATTGCTGGTCACTGTATATTGTGAGTTTAAAAAATGCAAACGCCTTGGCTTGACTTTTATCGGTCATTCCTGTTTAAGTCAAAATTGTACTGTAATTGTTTTCTTTTGTAACGTAAGCTTGCGTAGCTCCGAAGTTCCTGTAAACAACATTGAAATACCGACGCATGTATGCACATACAGTATCTATCTCGAATATAGAACATGATTTAAGAGAACAAGTATCGTAAGGCCTTATGATCTGCACGTTTCTGTACCAAGTGGATCATTATAATACGAATCTATGTCATGATATAATAATGGTCACTTCGTCATTATTAGAATGAGGAATCTGCTCAGAAATTTTGACAACTCATTACTGAGTTGTATACAACATTCGGAGACATTGTACTTGCATATAGATGTTTCTTGTTTATAAACATATTTATTCTTTTATATGAAAAATGGTAACATGGTAGTTTAGTGGTCCCCGAGGTGTAGGATAGTTGGTGACGGAGTGTGTTGTTAAGTCACTCTGTGTTGAAAAGTCGTCTATTCGATGCCAAGTGAGCTTAGGCCAAGTGAGCTTAGATGCTCCTGAGTCGACCACATTAACAAACAAAAAAAAAACATGGTAACTTAGTCATCATTGACTAGTAAATTTGGAAATGAATATATTTTTATTTTTATGTAAAAAATGACTGTATTGCAATTTAGTGAAAAAAACATGGTAGCTTAGTCATCATTAATTAGTAAATTTGCAAATGAATATATTTATATTTTTATATGAAAAATGACTGTATTGCAATTTAGTGTTGCCAAATAAATTTGAAAATGGAGATGAAAACTATCACTTTATAATTATTGATTACATTCTAGTTTAGGGATTAACTTGAACTTCCTTCACATTGAAATTCACTGAAGATACACTATAATTAACTTTGTTGCACTTTGTTTGATATGTTTTCAATGTTTTTTACAATTTTTTTATTTGATATTTAATTATTTTTATTTTACCAATATTTTAAACCTTTAACTGTTTTATGTTTTAAGTATATGAATTAATTTAATACTTTTTATTAATTAAAACATAAATATTTTTATATTAATTAATTTAATATATTTATTATTAATTTATATATAAATAAAACTATTTATCATTATAATTTAACTTCTAGATATTTTTTCATTTTGAAAAATAATATACACATGCACAAATTTATTACATAAATAACTTTCCGACAATAAATTTAAATATTTATATCTTTGCTATTAATAATTAACTTGGCCTAATAATTTGCTATTAATAATGACTTCTAAAATTAAGAGCACTCCCATCCCTCTATCGTGCACATGAGAAAAATCCCCATTAATCATTTTTAAAGGTCTTTGTCCACATACTAGTGTGTATGCACAATATTGCATTTTTATTACATTAGTTGTCAATGCAAAATATTACATTTTTATTACATTAATTACCAATTTTTAATATTAATATTACGTTTTTATTACATTAATTGTCAAATTTTAATAATTTTAGATTTTCTTATGTAAAATAACTCAAACTGTCAAATTGGACAAGTGCCGGATAAAGGAACCAAAATATATATGAAGTTAACCTGGGTGATAAACAAGTGGGCACAGACCTCGGTACCAAAGTCAATTACGTGTAAAGTTAATGTTAAACATGGAAAAAATAAAAGGAAGCGAGGCTTCAACCCAATCACAATACCTGAATTTTTAACCTGAGTACGAATGATATTAAACAACGGTTTAAATATTGTCTACAATTCTGTAATACATCTTTGTAATAACGGGTTAAAGTTATTCACTAATAATAATTTATTTTATTTTATTTTTTAATAAAAAAATTATCATAACAAAGTTTAACTTTATAAAATTATTTAAATTTATAATCAAACATCTTAATCAATCATAAATGAACTTAAACTCATTGCTATTAATACCTTGACCGTTCATATTTAGTGAATTTGCTACTAACCAAACATCCATTACTTAAACTTACATAGCATCCATTACTTAAACTTACATTACATTTATTAATTACACATATCTGACTTAAGCATAAATTTATTAATTATAACTTCTTAAATATTAAGAGCTATAAAAAAAAAGTGACTTAAATATTCAAATATAAAATAATTGTGTTCCTTGTAACATGTAATGGTGATAGTACGATATGGTCTAGAAACTTGTAAGCTAATGATGGTTGGGAGCCTACTCCTTGAAGGAAGACAACATTCCACTCGATGAAAGAAGCATTATGTCAAATGTATGAGGTAGAACTTGACATTCCACTCGATGAAAGAACCATTATGTCAAATGTATGAGGTAGAACTTGTAAACTAATGATGGTTGGGAGCCTAACTTTTCACACTTACAAAATCATTGCACACATAAACTTTATTTGTATTTTCTTATTTAATTAATACAAATATATTAAGTATAAGTATAGGTTTAAGATAGATAGACTATTTTAGTCATCATGTTGGAAATACTAGAACAACTGAGAGGGGGGGTGAATCAGTTGTTTACAAGCTTAAACAATTTTATGCCTTTTAAATAATTATTAAGATTTCTTCATGTGTCATCAACCAATCATACAGCATA
>JASDQU010738701.1:91426-103882 GCA_032191745.1 Picea mariana
TGTTGATGAGTGGTTGACACATGATTGGTATATACTTGGTACATGGTTGGATGCACTTGTTTATGGTACAGGTTGATTACAGGTTGTTTGGCACAGGTTGGTGCATGGTTGATGCTCTTGTTTATGGTACAGATTGATATTTGTTGAGGATTGTTGCCTCATCTCAGTTGGTGCTCAGAATGCAAGCTGAGTCTTGCATATATAGCTGGTGCTCTTGTAGAGTTGTACTCTATTCATTTGTTGCTGACAAACCCCAAGGATTGTAGTCCGTAATAAAAAGAAAATTGTACATACATCTTGTGTTCTTTGTGCTCATTGTGGTGATGACTTGTTGATGATATATTATTGATATATGTTGCTGATATGTGCTCACATCTAAATGGTTATAAATGAAAAAAATGGGTAATGAATAAATGTTGAATGCTAATTGATGAGTTTTTGTGCAAGAGGGAAGTTTTGGGAAAAAGAACCCCACACTCATTCACCCCCCCTCTAAGTGTGGTAGGTGTGTCCAACACAAGGGTCTATCATAGGAAGGGGACTGTTGGTTCAATAATCTAAAGATAGAGATAATCCCATGGAATTCATTATTGGTATATATAAAATCACGCTATAACATAAAAGGTGTGTCTATCCAGTTGCTCAAAACTCATTGGCATGGCTTGCTGTTGATAATAAAACAATTTGTGACCTACGAGGGGAGTTATGGGCTGGTTGTTTTGTTTCATATAAGGTTATTGATGGTTTTCCTGGGTTTTAAATTGAACTTTCCGTTTTATTTACTCAAGAGTCTCCAAAAAATGTCCAGGTTTTACCAAAGATAGATCCCTAACCCCGATTTCAATTTGTTCCATCATTGTGTAATTTGGGTTATGGTTAATGCCCAATTGTTGAAGATAGGAGATAATTGGAAGATCTTTCTTGTTAGGAATAGATTTGTTCCTTTTCCATATGAGCATGTCTCTAGTTTACCTTTGAATGTTGATGAACCTATCGGTCCAAGTGTATCGTCCCATTCTTTGTAAAATTTTTGAGTTGAGATACAAGTATCGAAAGACTCTGTCTTACCTTCCGATACTTCAATTGATTTTCTTCCAGTAGCTGAGGTCGCCTCCAAAAAATGAAATTTCATTCCAAAGAAATCCTTGGAATAAATTCTTAGCCTTTTATGAGATAAGTCACCAATTTCCCTTGATCCTGTAAAGACCAAGGTTAGTAATGATAAAAATAAAATCAAAAGAGAAAGGAAGCAAGTTACACAGGATGTTAATGAACTAGATTTCAGAAATAAGAGGAGTGGTAGAATTTTGTTGAGGATGACAAGGAACCAATATCAAAATCATGGTAAACCCATTCCTACAATAGTTATTGAATATATGATCTCTGTCGAGGATGCAATATTTGATTCCACTAGAGTGGATTCTCCCTAGTACGATTTTGTTTCAAACCTACCTCTATTTTTAAGGGAACAAGAGGGGTTTTCAAGAATACAGTATGATTTAATAAATACAATGGTGCAAGGTAAGCCTTTGAACTCAGATGATATGCACCCTCTATCGAGATTGGAACAGGTGTATTGTGAAGATTGTTTCACTTGGATCGAGAGGTACTATCAAGATATACCTTATCTGCAAGCTCAAATCAAACAAGTAATGGCTAAAAATATAGTGTTGGAAAACGAAAACTTGGATTTGAGAGCCAGTGTCCAAAAAACTTCTTGTAGAGCTAGTCAAAGATCCAGGAAATTAGGATATATTGTTATTACAAACTCATCCAACATCAACGTTGTTATGGAATCGAAATTAGCAGATGCCTCTTTTTCCAATGTTTAATGGGTAAACAAATTTCTTAGAATTAACGTTTGGATTTCTTTGTTATAACATAATTTGTTTTGTTTTTGTTTTATTAGACTAGCTACAGAATCGTAGATTTTGTAGCTTGTCTATAATTAGTTTATTGTATTTTTTCTAAATTAAATTTCATTTTTCTTCTCAATTTTGAAGAGGAACAAATTTCCATGGTTGATGGAACAAGTGAGTCATTAGTAGATGCATCAAATTTGCAAGTTTTTCTTTAAAAACAATTTCAAAAATATTTTGAATTATGTAACTATTTTTGAATGGTTGTTATAGCAGACCTAAATTAAAATTATTTTTTGTAAAATACTTTATTGAGGAGGATATGTATCTATCTTAGAATATATGAGAAGCAAATCATGATCATATTATAAATATTGGTACTTTCACAGGGAGAAAGGGTATTCTTTTTGGGACCTGATTATGGACTTATTTTTTTGGAATGATATGGAATATAGTGTGCTTTTGGATTTAGTCCATATGTAAAATGTATGTTGTGTTTACTGTCATATTATTTTTGTATTTTTCTGAGCATGAAAACATACATCTTATGAATTAGCTGCAGTATGTTCAACACTTTATGTTTTCATGTTGTTCTTATATATTGTATAGTCCATGATTTATGGTTATAATAATCCCTGTGGCTAATTGAGCAAAAAAGATGTTGGAATATTGGTTGTTGTCATTGATGTCAATGCTAGTCATGGGTTTTGGACTGCAAGATTGATAAAGTTATTTGGACATGAAGGACAATGCACATGCATATACAACACCCATGAATGGATAATATACATCATGTTGTTTCTGGTGGTATGTGGCACGTCACGTGGATCCTCATGGTTGAGGAGAAATGAATTTTTGAAGATGAAAAAGTTAATTGAAGAAGGAAGTACAAGGAGAAGTGAATTTTTAAAGTCCTTTCCTAAGTTATGCTGCAAAACAAAGGTGTGAAAGTGTATATGACAAGTCATATGTGGACTATGATGGTGCACATCACTAATGATTAGCCTTTTATGATAGGTGTGAATAAATGGTGATAAAATATGCCCCCTAATGTGTGAGGTTAGGAGTGAATATCATGATTGACATACATTATAGTTTTCTTTCACTAGGATATATGTTAGTTGAAGATGAGAAAAATTTCACAATAAAAGAAAGAGGCCCAACTGGCAAAGAGGCCACAGAATAAGACCTATCAACAAAGGGTCATCAAGTGGGAAGCTACATGATCTCAATGGTATCAGGTAGGAATACCAATACTCATTGAGATAACTAATTACATCAAATAGTGATACTACGAAGGAGTCTCAAATACAACATGGTGCTAGAAAAGATGGCCAAACTATATCAACATGATAAAATCAACATCATATACATATATCTAAATGGGAGAATATGAAGTGGATCCCAACTATCACTAAACTAAGTACATAAGAACTGATGCCCCCTCATGCTAAAGGAAGGGGGTGGAAGAAACTTGATTAGCCCTGCTGAACAGAAATGGGACTCGACAAATCTGTCATGCGCTCATTAAAGGAAACTTCAGCACGAGGCTCTAAGAATAGTGGGATAGAGCCAAGAAAATCTGAGGAACTGCATATGAGGATGGATCATACATACTTGTATAAATCTCAATGTTGTGAGGACATGGGATCTAACCAATTTTGAGAGAAATGAGGACTGTCTCAGTGTGGGGAAAGGTAACCCATCAATGGGATGGATAGGTACCATGGTACAAGTGACTATCCCCTATAGTAGAAGTTTTGATGTCGATATGGAAAATTCCATCGGGGCCCAATGGTGAAGGAGTATATGTAGGCCCAATATTCAAAGAACAACCTGTGAAGCCATAACTTTGGAGGTAGGTACTGAGATAGGAACCTGTGGGGAGGTACCTAAATGGAAAGCCCCTCCTAAGGTCAACAACATCTCACACATGTTCTAGATAATGGCACCAAGAAATGGATCAGTGAACTATCAAGTATACGAATATGAAATATGCGAAAATAAGTTGAATTCGAGCACATGAGAGACAACCAATGCACCAAGGATAAAGAGGGATCCAAGGTAAAAATCCTCTAATCCAACATAGGGACCAACACGAGGTGAAAATAATGATGTTGTTGATGGGCACTGACACTAGGGGATAGGTGGAACGAAAAGAGACTTTGAATCAAGACTTCCCTTGTTCAAAGCATAAATGCATGGTTAATCTAGTAGCAACAGAAAACACCCATAAGGAATGGTGGGTGACTGTGCATAATGTTGGTCAAATGTGTTAGTGGGAAAACTACATATAGAGAGTTTGGAAACATGTGTTGGGTACAACTCATGGATTGGTGACTCATATCAGGTCCTATGAATAAGGGAAACAAAGGGATGTTACAAAGGGGTAAAATGAGTGTGTGATAAATACAATGTTACTCACCAATGTGTTTAAAAAAACAGTGGCCAAGTGGAATCCTAGTGGGGGAAGAAAATCAGTAGAGGGGGGATTCTTCCTTGGAGTGTGAATGGGGTTAGATAGGAAGAGGGATAAAAAGGGGGGAATTCCTCCTAGGAATGCCAATGACTCTAGCTAGTAGGAGATGACCCAAGTGGAAAGTCTTCCTAGTAATGAAAATGGGGCTAGCTAGGAGGGGATGACATAAGAGGAAAAACATTCCTAGTAATGCGAATGGGAATATCTAGGAAGAAATGAGAGAAGGGGATATTCATCCTAGTAAGGCCAATGGGGCTAGTTAGGAGGAGGAAAATAAACCCAACTAATAATGTCAACGAGGCTAGGTAGATGAGCAAGATGACAAGACAATCCCACCTAATAATTCCAATGGAGTTGGTAAGGAGGGAAGAGTCAAAACACAAGTCCACACCTATAAATTCCTAGGAGGATGGAAGATAATGGGAATACAAAGACAACTTCGAAGAATGTCCATGAGACTAATTCATAGGATGACAACAAGGACTATGCTCCCTAAGAATTCTATTGTGGTTCATTAAGGGGGGTGATAACAAGGGGAATCATTCATGATAATTTAAATGGGGTTGGACATGAAGGAAACATAACCCAAGGAATCTATCTTGAGAATTCCTATGAGGTGGGTCGAGAGGTATCAAGAAAATGGGGGCCCATTGAAAATGTCTATGAGGCTAGTCAGGAGGGAACCCAAGTAACAACGTACCAAACAAAAAGAACCCTCTTGAGAATTCAAATGATCCTGGTTAGGAGGGAGCCCAACAAAACGAAAGAAACAAACCTAGCTAATAATGTTAGTGAGGATAATTATAAGGGGAGTATGAAAGGAAAACCCTTCCTAAGAATGCCAATGAGGCTAGATAGGAAGGGATAAACTAAAAGGAAACTCCTCCGAATAATTCCAATGGGGATAGATAGGAGGGATAGATTAAAAGGAAACCCATTCTAATAATGCCAATGGAGACGAATAGAAAGTGAAAAGCAAGGAAAGGCCTCCCAAAAATTCCAATGAGGTTGGCTAAGAGGAAAAGAGAGGAAGGATTCTTCCTAAGAATGTCGGTGGGGTAGGTCAAGAATGAATCCAACCATGATAAAAATATTCCTAGTGATTACAATATATATGAATAGGAGGGAAAATACAGATGCCCCCAACCGAGGGGATAAGTGGTATGCAAATATCATGGCCCCAACTAAGGAAAAACATTCTATGGAGGGGAATACAACTCATCATGGAAGAGAATAGATTCCAGATGAAATCTTTAATTTCGAAAAACTAAAAGTGACCTTCTGAAAATATCGAAAAGAAAATCTCAATGACACAAATGACTCATCAATCAAAGTTTGGATGATCCCGCAACAAAAAAAACAAAAATGGGATTTTTCTATTAGATGAGTTTCCCTCCAATTTTCTAATTCATTATAACTAATGGTGGAGAGTGAACATGAAGAGGAGGAGAGGGACCTAAATATTGTTAATATTGTTACTAGAGATTCAACGAACAAAAACGGGTGATTTGAGACTTATGGTGGTGGTATTTGTGATCTTCATTTCTGTCGAAATGCTTTCCTAGATTCAATGTTTTTTTTACTATTTTGGCATTCTGTCCCAATTTGGATGGCCAAAAAAATTTTTGGGCCCAAAAATGTGTTGGTCAATGTAGTAGAAGGCCTATTAAGGGAATTTTACAATGCACTAAATGGGGAAAATGTGTGTTGGACTAATTTGGTCAAATCAGACCAGATTAGAGAGGTGGCCTCTAATCTAATGTGGGATAAAGATGAGGCTCGAATAATGAATTTTAGTAATGAAAAGGACTTGAAAAAAGGTGTTTTTGTGTAGGTATGGTAGATTTTAAAGTAATTTTAAGAGAACAATACTTTGAGGATATTTGAGCTCAAGTGCAAGGATATATGGTCATGTGAAGGCCACTAGGACAATACGGGTTGCTCAGGTACTTTAAGAATTTGTTAATGCAAGTAGGAGAAGGGATCATGTCATGAATTGTGGGGCATTAAGACCCCAACGATGGTGCAATTACATTCCATGGTCATTTTCTGGGGATAACCATGTAGGACATATACTTTCTCATAGGGTTACCCTAACTAGCGGTGGTATTGGATACTCTGCCCATATTTCCTCATGGGAGGTGAGTAAAGGAGTTCCTAGATCACCATTATACTCATGGAAGTTTCATTCCTAATTATGCGATATATGTGGGGAACATAAGGATAATAGAGACCCAAGGAGTTTCTAAAATGATGATTATTATACTATGGGTTCACTCTATATAGAAGGTAACAAGAGGGAAGATGTGTGTGATCAAGAGGGTGTTACAAGGTGCCTACTTTGAGTGGGAACATACACTTTTGATGGTTCTTAAGAACCAATTGACAACAAGTTGGAGAGAATGAGAAGGGAACTATATCTTTGGGATAGTATTTTGTTCCTTCTTCTTTGAGTACGTTCCGACACCATGCCCACATGTGCACATCTGTGATGGGGGGGCACATGAGGCCTAGATGCATCAGTGGTGTGATTTATTTCCGAGAGGTGCGGGGATGAAGTTGGGAATGTGTTATGGTTCTAGTTATTACATCATTGTGAGTAGATATTGATGGTGACCAAGGGCTGTCTGTATTCAGGAATCAACTACCAGGGAGATCCAAAACTACTTTTTCTAGTGTGACAAGCATGACGAACTAATGGTAAGGCCTAGTATGTATGTGTTTATGGTATCTATTTATTGTAGGAATTTAAATATGTCACTATATGGTATTGAAAATATATGGGTGTGAAATTTGAAAATCATCGATGAGGTCAATGAGACAAATGGTAACAAGGGAGGATAATGCATGTGCCAAACTTAGACCACCAGGGTTGAGTGAGGGGGGATGTCATATGAAGGTAGAGATGGGGGACCTCTGTTGGAGGTCATGTATCTTTCTAATAGAGGTATAAAAGTGTGGGTCCCATATCATAGATGACCAATATATAGGTTATTGTGTCAAGGTGTGATCGAAGTGGTGCTCCATCCTACAGAGGGTAGGAGAAGGTCATATGAGACCTCATGTAAGGGAACACGACGCTCTTATTACATATTACACCATCCAATGGGGATGTGTAGTAGAGGGGGGATGGATTCTCCCTAGTTTTTTTATTATTCATCATGTTATGGACATGCCAGATGTATAATAGAGTTGCTCTCCTATCTCTTCCATACATCCAAGGCACTACTCGTTACATATACATTATTATTGCTAAAAGAATATCAAAATTGTATTCAAGAATTTCAAAACCCTCAAACAATATTTCAAATCCCCCAAGGAAAACAATTACCCAATTCTTGGTTGAGTAGTTTTCCATATTCCTTTCCCATGTGGAAAATCATACATTGGGAAAACCGACGGATCCTTCAAATCCTGTCTCAAAGAGCACACATCTGATACAACCCATAATCACATCTCCAAATCAACTATTGTTTAACACTCTTTCGATTCTAAACATATATTTTTTTAAACATAACCAAATCTTGGCCTCCACACTCTATTACTCATCTCATGTCATACTTGAAGCTCTCGAAATTGAAAAACATACTAACAATTTTAACCTTGAAGATGGTATAAACTCATCCAATCTTGGAATCATGTCATTCATCGCATCAGGAAATAAAACTAAAAATCCTTTGGATTCCCCTTTCCCCCCTTTCCCCCCTTTGCTCCTCTATTTTTCCTCCCTAGTTCCTCTTCTATTGTTTTTATGTAAAACACCCCCCCACTTATGTCAAAATATTTTCTCGTATAATCAATACTTTAATTTGAGATTTCATTTTTCATGGATCTTTTTGTTTCTCAATTCTTCTTTCATATTATTTGTGTCTTATTTTCCTAGCCTAGAATTATTTAATTTTTATTTATTTTTAATTATTATGAATTATATAATTATTATTCAATAATGATTATTGATTCATTATATTTTAACATACTTTTAGTATTTTAATTTTAATTTTCTTGTTTAAATTTCACTCGAGCTTTAATCCTTTTGAACTTATACTTTAATTTACATACTTAATAAATTGTATACATTAATTTAGTTAATTAATAATAACAAAATATTTCTCATTATTTTACAACAGTTAAATTATAAATGAATGGTTTGTTCAATTTCCCTAACATTGATATTAATATTTACCTTTATATATCCCTCACCTCAATTCACTTTTCATATCTCATTGCTTCAGCAATCTTTGATGATGGGTGGAGTATCCAGTAAAAACTTTGGGGGTTTCAAAAACTCCACACACGATTTATTTCCATAATTCTAAAACAAAAGGATAACTTATGTTATTTTTGGTTTTTTGAATACATAATATGATGATGGACACATATATACATCTGTGTGATGATGAATGAAAAATGTACAATGTATGGTATGTATTGATGTGCATGTGTGATAGTTTAGAAATGATGCAAATGGTTATCATCTTGTAGATCCATGTTTTAAATGCTAGTCTACGATGTTGTTTGCATGTTGTCTTCAAAATGACTGTGACTTCTAGAAACATGATTGAATGTAATGGATTGATAATATCACACCAATATTTGAACATGTACACATTTCCTAGAAAAACATGGATGGTGCACATGATACACACCATTCAACTACATTACAAGAAGTTGGGAATCTAAAAAAACATGAAGGTTAGGGATGCAATGATCAAGGCCATCAACTAAAAAACCTATAACTTCATCATATTCGACCTAATTATAGGTGGTGGGTTCAATGCAAACACCACTAGGATGGTAGAGGGTAAGTGTGGGGGTAAATGAGGCCCAAGTTGTTGAGGCTAGATTCGAGGAAGAATGACTCACACCATTAGCATAAACAATGTAGTAGGAGTAAAAGGGGTCCATATATAAACCATTCATTCAACATAAAACATGAAAAAATATAAACACCATAACATACATATTTACGTGGTTCACCCAACTTGGGATACGTCCCCAACAACTAGCCTCTTATATTATCCATTCATAGTTTTTTACAAATGTGCACTGTGCTACAAAATATGAAACAATAATATCATCCCAACCCTACCTATTCGTTATGTTGTAGTGTGAGTTCACTCCTTAGCCATACTAAAAAAAATTCTCTTGATCGACTCTCTTACCCAAAAATCAATTGAAACCTATCTATGATATCACATTCTCACTCTTGAATTTCCCCCTATATCCTTTCTTACATATTTATAAATAAAAATAGGGTTATCCCCATTACAAAAAGTGGAAAAGTGTCCACAAAACCCATTACAAAAGTGCACAAAATGTCCCCAAGCCCTACGGTTTATAATTTTTTTCTTCCTTCTCTGCATTGATCCATCGCACATCCTTTGCATCCACTTCCTCACACATCCTTTCCATCCACTCCATAATGTATCTTGGTCCATATTCTAACTGTCTTTTATCCGTTTGAACTCCTTTTGGGGCAAATCCTAAAACTGATCCAAAATTCCTCTCCAACAAGACCCAAACACTCACTTGTGGCTCGTCCCAAGACACTCAGTCCTTCTTCCAATGCTTCAAAGGTTTCATTTTCTATTACAAGTGTTGTACTACTAAATGTTTCTTTAATTCTGCGTGTTTCTTGTTATCCCATGCCATTCTTTCTAAAAAATGGAGTTGAATAAGCATGGAATAACTTCCTAACTTCCCTCTATAATTTAAGTAGATGGTTTTCTTGTTTCTCGAGTATCATAACTATCACCATACCAAGGTTATTACTGTGCATAAATCCATGCTTCCCTATTCTTCATGTTCATGTGCTCCTTCTTTATGTGTTTCTGGTTGTTTTGTGCTTTTGCCGTGCTTGTATGTTTCATTTTGTTTTGTCCAGTCCAGTTCTGGGATAGTTTTCTAGCCTAGGGTCAATTACTACTATTCATGGGACTTATTCTTACACTGGCATTATAGTCTAATGAAAAATTTGTACTATGGCTTTAGGTGGTTCCATCGTCCTCTGCTATAATCTACTTCTATCCTCTTCCCTATGTTCTTTCTCTTCACTATGCTCAGATTCTATCGAACACTCAGCTCTTCTTCCTATCTCAAATGGATAAGAACCAATGGCCTACCCCCTTTGCTTATTTTATAGCGAGTTGGCTCTATGCATATTACTTTTACTCTCAGTCGAGTTTACTTGCAGTCGAATCCCACGGATTTTCAAATTCCATGGCCTTTGGTAGGATCTAGTCTGGATCGACCATCATATACAAAATTTCGTCACACTCATTCTCGTTGTCTTTAGATTGAAGTCAATTTCAAATGTTTTTCCTATTAGTTTTAATTATGACTACATGCTTCTTTACATACGTTTATGTTTCATTGTCAATGATAGTGTCCTTTCGCGGCTAAAATCTCTATCTAATTCACTAGTGGTTTCCTTTATTGTTCCTTTACTTTGTACCTTTGGTGGATTCTCCTTTCGATTTGACCATTAATTGAGGTCTTCTATATTTAATGTTACATGAAACCAATGCTTCGTTGCCATGATAATTCTTGATTGTGCGTCCCGTCATGTAGTGTGTTGAATGCTACTTAGGTATCATCTGTGCAACCATATCTCTTTTCACTATCACTCCCTTTGGCGTAGCTCGGTTTCCTTCCTCTGTGTTTCCTTCTACCTATTTTTCTCTTATCTATGCATAACCAAAAATTATTTGCGTTGTCAACATATGACCTTTGCCATTTCATACTTTTTCCTATTTTCATTACTTTTTTTGTTCTTTTTTTATCTTTTCTTGCCTATAGTACACTATGATACAATTTTAGACAACACAACTACTCTAGTGTGTGGAAGTACAGTCACACCTCTATAGTTTTAGTCAGATCCCATTCACTAGTCCTTCCATGAATTGTCAATCCAACTGCTCCAGCTGAACAACATCTCTGTTAGTCACATGTCTGAGCATATATGCCCCTAACCAGTGTGTCCTGAAATTTCTTAGGTGTTGTAAGAACTTGTTTTCATAGAGAACTATGAGATCCCATGTCTGGAACTTCTTCTACCTGATGTGTCTATTGTTCTGTTCCTTCTCTCATTCCTTCTGTACTTTCTAATGGAAACCTACAAGTAAGTGAACTTTCTCTAGTATTAATAAATGTGACACCCTTTCTTATACTACATTGGAATCCATAAGATCTATCATTGCTGCAATGCATAGACTTGGCATAAGAAATTCAATGGGATTGACTATGCATTTTTTGAATGCTAACTTAAAGGGTTTTTGTCCTGTCAACTTCTTTATTGTAGTTCTATAATCCTAGAGTGTTTTAGGGATCCTTAAATCTCATTCATCCCTCCCTGCACTGTACACCTTGATCAACACATTTTCTAGTATCTTGTTGAATGATTCCACCATTCCATTTGCTTACGGGTAATATGGATTGCTCGTTCAATGTTGTATCTGAAACTATTATGTCAATGTTGCAATTTTCTTGTTAATAAAATGAGTCCCCTGATCTATCATAAGTATTTTAGGAAACCCAAACCTTGTAACTATGTTCTCAAACAAGAATCACACAACTATCTTTGCGCTGTAATATGTAACAGGGTGAAATCATGAAGATCGGTTACACTTTTGCTTGTTTTATGAGAAAAAAAACTGTATTTTCACAAGTTATTCAAATTCCGACATACAAAAGTATTTTTTTTATTTAGAATTTCAATTTATAGTAAAAACAAAACTTGTGAAGAATTGTGTTAGCTTTCCAATGACTATTTTTCAATTTTTTTTTATCATGATTTGATATGTCAATTTGACGATTGTTTAACAATATGTTTCTTAAACATGAAATGAATGATAATGAGTTACTTATTTCTACAACAATGTATATATTATTAAACTTATGTTTTTAAGAAACAAAATATACTACAACAATCTACAGAGACTCTATTTTATTATGACTATTATTTTGAATTTAACGGATGAATATTATAATTTCGAGAATTTTTTGAAGTTGACCAAGCTGAAAACGTTGCAGAGTTTAAAAACATGTTTTTCTACACCTTGTATCTATCTTAATTTTTACTTAAAACTAAAATTTAAATATACCCTTTTGAAAAGAACA
>JASDQU010738701.1:107623-127941 GCA_032191745.1 Picea mariana
ACATCATAATAAACATATCAACCCAAAAGCACACTCCCTGACTCAGTCCGGAGTCCAAGGGGGTTCTACCGATGCCTCTGCATCCTCAAGGTCATAACCCTGCACACTCAATAAAACTGAGACAATAGCATCTGTCGACATCAAATAGTAACACATCAAGTCATCTATCAATCGCATCATAATCAAGTATAAATGGCCTAATATCATAAAAGTCCGGATCACTTGCGAGCAAGTGTCCTCAAATAATAATTTTTCTCAGTGCACCAGAGAAGGATGTTACAACTGTTTTCAAGATGTTGCTGCCATAAGTTCATGAGACTGTTCTTTTAATCCAAATAATATTTGCAATGAGCGCTTGAGAGAGATAACAATAATATAATATTCGTCAAATCATGCTTTAATGCAGTTTTAATGAGAAATCTCCTCGAGCCCTTCTCTTATTAATGATGATCTTTACGGAACCTGCATGATGAGTTGGTAGCATTAAACCATTCTTAAATGTGTATTGGGAAAATCACAAGGATGGGGAGGATGGACGAGAGTTATTAGGATTTGGGAGTTTTTGTGAACCCTCCAATGTCCCAGGAACCTGCAAACCCGTGGTTGTGAAATGTCAAAAATATGCTAAGTGTTGTAATGCGGTTGGTCTAACTCAATATAAGAGAGATGAGATACTTAGCAACTCGGTGAGTGCGATGGTAAAAGTGTTGATCGCAGAGAGGATTGGTCCTATTGGATATATGCTTTCATTTCTTGCATCCTTTTGTGTTCATAATGTTTTTAATGTATATTTTCTTAAAAAGTACGTACGTGATGCTAATCATATTATTGACTGGAATGTGGTTCAGGGGGAGCCAGAAGGAGATTTTTAAGTGCGACCATTTTGCATATTGGATCAAAAAATCAAACAACTCTAGGATCAATTCATGGAGCTAGTAAAGGTTCAATGGATGCTATGTGGTTAGAGTATCTATATCATTTTGAATATTTTTAAAATATTGTATGGACATGTGTATATGATGCACTGAGGACAATGCATAAATAAGGGGAGGGGAATGCTATGCTCCTAATCCCAACCCTTTGTAATTGTACATATAGGCTGGTGATTCGTTGGTACTAATTTTAAGTTTTAATGTACATATAGGATGGTGAGTCATTCGCACCAAGTTTTAATTTTTCTCTCAGATAAGTAGTGCACAAGGATTGTTATCAAAGAAAGAGTGCACCATTACACAGGGTTTCTTGCACTTGAGTAAGTGCACGGGGATTACTTGGAAGTGTGTATGAAGCTAAGTTGTGTGTGTGTGTGTGTGTTGAGGTCGCAGAGGTTGTGTAGTTATGAGGTTGGTTAGTTGGGACACAAATAGGACAGTGCGCCTATCCTGGTAAAGTGTAATCATACTCAATATTTTAATAATATCACATTGTTATGCGTAGACATATCATACGAAAAGAGACAGGGTGTTATCTCCATCAAAAAAAGGTAAAGGGGGGGACTTAAGTCATAGGGAATATTTTATTAATATTTTCATAAAAGTGTTCAAGTTATGGATAATTATTTGTCCTAAGTTTCCGGGGATGGGAACGATTCACCAAGTAGATAAATCTAGTTCTAAAGGTGACAAGTGTCTAGTTTAAGGCATGCAATATATATTACTATCCTTAGTGTATTTCAGGAAGACTCATTATCGAGGGAGATCATTCATTTTTTTTGGATGTGCAGAAGGGGGTCAAACCATCTACAATATAAAACTATTACCTTGTCTGCAGTGAAAATCTTGTAAGGGTTTTTTTGTATTGTAACAAGATATTTGTTGTCGAAGAGGCCGGTTGTCAGGGCCATGAGCATTCTCTCTAGTTGAGATATTTTTTGTCGAAGTGGTGAGTTGTCAGGCCCATGAGCATTCTCTCTAGGTGAGGGTTTTGTTGGGGATTGTTCCCTGGTGCACTTGGTATTATATGCAAGGCTTTGAGACTTCTTGTTCGGCCTATTGTTGGAACCATGGTAAGGAAGTGGGATAGTCGAGGGACTATTGAGTAGAGAAGGGGAACACTTCCTTGGATGTAATAGGTGCACGGGGAATGAGGGTTTGTAGAATTGTTGCAATAGTGGCACCTAGGAATGAGTTGTTATTTCAAGTATTAGACCTTAACATGTCATTAGGAACCCTTTTTACCTAGTGGAGTTAAGCTCCATCTTGGGGGTGACCTATTTATCAAAGCTTATGAGAAACAAAGTCTATGGTTGGGAGGAACATCTTCATTCTATGTGTAGTTGGTGACTTTTAATAAAATATAAGTGTCTACATATTCTTGTCTCATTTATTGTGTTCTTAATTATCTATTTTTATTATGAGTTCTAGTCTTGTATGTCATTGCATATAACCAATTGTTGTTATTTTGTATAATGTTGCTTGCACATGTAAGTGTGGTGTTGATTTTCTGTATTTGTATTCATGCATGCGCATGAGAATTATTGTTAGTTATTCTTGTTAATTTAACCTTATGATAATCCTTATGAATCTTTGAGGCGAGATGAGAATGGCCATGTGCGCAAGGAAATATTTCATGCACATATAGGCTAGATTCGCTTGTGCGTGCAGTTGTATTGAGTTGCCTCATTTGTTATCAGTTATGTTAGATGAGGGAAGTTATGTGGTGCGACTCAACTTGGGGTTGAGAATGTTACTTCAAGTAGTACTGTGAAAACTAATGTTATAGAGTAGAATATGTGCTCTATATTTTGGAGTATCATTGTTCAATAGTAAGTTGGGTAATGTTACATTATGGTATTAGAAGTAGTTTAGTAACAGGGAACATTGCATTATGGTATCAAATAAATCTTTTGTTAATGTAGGTAACGAGGGATGCTACAATATGTAGGATATAGTACCAATTTTTTTTCATGGCCCTATTTTTTATTCTTGAAAATAACATACAAGATATTTTCATATGAGGTGTAGGAAATGATAGTATAGCAGGCCAATGAAATTTTTGTTAGGTCATAGTATGAGTTAAAGAATGCAAATTTTGAGAAATTAGATATGATATTCAATGATAGAGGAGAAAATGGAGGAAATGATGAGTAGTATGAATAAAAATATAAGACAAAAGGATCTTGAAGTCTATAGTGGAAGTCACCTGAAGAAAATGTGCAAAATGTTTGAAGGACATAAAATGCAAGGAAAAACAAGGAAGATAAAATTACAAATTTTGTGGAATGACGGGAGAGTATTACATCATTCTAGGAAGAGATAAACATAATTGGAAAACAAGACGATTCAATTGTAGATGGTTTCGAGAGAATTGCATGACGATAGAATTGGACGACACCTGATAGAGAAAGATGACACTTTGATAGATAATGAACCTTAAATTGTTGAGACCAAGGAGCCACTTCAATATGTATACCTTGAGCCCACTATTATTGACCAAGGATGTTGTCAATACAATTATGGAACCAGTACAAAGAATCACCTAAAGAAGAGTACTTTCAAAACCAAAGTTCATAAAGAAACATGGCATATTGTTGAAGCCCCCATTTCTTGTCATTGGTTGATGAAAATTTTGGAGAATTTAGAGATCAACCTTGTGTTGAAGCTTGAATCTGTTAGGACCGAAATGACAACCTCATGAGAATTTAAATCCCTCGACGTTTTAGAGGTGGCACTCCTCTTTGATTTTAGATTTTCTTGGGATTCTAGATATTCAGAATATGGAACTTGATAGAAGTTCGTCGTGGTAATTCAAGGAAATATAAATATTGCAAGAAAATAAAAGGGAATTTTTTTCTTTAAAAAAAAAAAATAAAGTTCCGAAGAAAGGACCAGGAACCAAGCACATTCACACATTTAAATAAAATCAAAAGAATTTCCTCACATCCATCATAGTTTGACTAAATATTTATGATCACATAAAATAAAAAGAAGATGACCCACATGCATAAGAGAACTTTAACAAAGTGAATATGGGCAGCTCAAATAAAGATAATGATAGATCAACCTCAAATACTTTGTATTCAAAACTTTGGGTTACAAATTACAGTTGATATTATTTCCAAAATAGCTCTCTTGAAATTTCTAAAAAATATATAGTTTGTTACATATTATTTGAAATTTAAAATGAGTTTGTCTTAAAGACTAGGATTGGGGCTCCCATGGACCATAAAGAAAATATACACAAGAATTTGTCTTGTAGATGGAAGATGGTGGGCGGTAAAAGAACAACAAGACCTGGTAAGATGAAAATATGAGTTATCAATCTTTGGTTAAACCTTTCTAGTGAAGGAGGTGGAATAACTGGACGCAGGACTTGATAAAGAAAAGAAGGATGTGATCAAAATAAACTAACTATGATGGTATCTCATATATTCACTTGCTTGTTGGTCTTCTTTTATTGTCTTCATTAACAGTTACAGGAACCATCTCAACTGTTTCTTTCTCCTCAATGGTCAATTTGTCGATCGCTTTCTTAAACCATTAACAGTTACAGGAACCATCTCAACTGTTGGTGTTCTTTTATTGTCTTCATTAATAGTTACAGGAACCATCTCAACTGTTTCTTTCTCCTCAATGGTCAATTTGTCGATTTCTTTCTTAAACCATTCTTCAATATAACTTTTCATTGGTGCCGCGTTGATTTCATGCTGAATTTTGATGTTGAAAAACTCACCCTCCAAGTCTCTCAGATCAAGGGAAATGCCATGTAATGCTTCTTCAATGTCCTGATTTTTCACGGAGTAGTCCACTAGCCAATTCTCTACGTCGTCCTCATCATACTCAAGTATACCATAGAAATTTTCAAATGACAACCCTTTAAAAATATCAACTTTCTCATCAAATTGTTTCTTTGTTAGGAACAACAAGTTGAGGATTAATTTGGGGTCTTGGACTTCGTTATTTCTTCCGGCTAGGTCTACCTCCATGAGCCTTTTGAATAGTTCTTCCCTTATTTATATAGCTTGGTTTCACGCTTGAACAATATCATTCAAGTTTTTTATGTTTTCTTTCCAACACACGTTCCACTGTTTTATCCAACTTAGAGAGGGAAGATCCTCCTCTCTTCTCCTTAGCTCTGTCATGTTGGAAACTTTGTTTCCAATGGGTAGCAAAACATCAAGGTAAAAACCCTTTTCATTTTTCAGGTTGGCTTGAAAATACTCATGGAAGGCATGCACCCTCGAGCCAAAATAAACCATGTTTTTCGAAATTTTTGAAGCCTCTGTGATCAACGTCGTTATTTTCTTAATATTTCTCTCCACATAACTCGTGAATGGTGTAATTAAGCTTGAGGATCCTATTAATTTAGCAGTGAGCGTGATGGGTCCAACGATTGTCAAAGGACTGGAAAGGAGTGGAAGAGGCATTAAGGTGTCTTCCAATTCCTTGATCATTTCCTTCAATTCTATGTTCTCCGCTTCAATACCACCAATGGAGTCATCCAGTGCATCATCGGTTTCTCTATGAATTCTAGAAATCTAGGAAGACCGCATATCTCTTAGGTCAACCTCTAAACTGAATTTTCCTTTCTTATTCTTTACCTCACTTTTCTCAATAATTAATTTCTTGGATTCTTTGTCAAAGATTGTGCTCTAAAAAGAAAATGACTCTTCTTCGTTGAAGGTCTCATTCTCAATGATTTCCAATGATGGATTCTAGTGAGTTGTGTTCCCTAACTGATCTAGTGGGGGAAACAATTTCTCGATATCCACATCAATTTCCATATATTCATGGGAGAAGCTATTGATGTCATTCTCTATGCACTGGTCCTCTTCCCGTTGCACAATGTTTTTCCTCTTTTTTCTTAGAGGAATCTTATGCAAGCTCTCAATTTTTTCCAGCGGGTGGTTCTTTTCTCCTTCGCCACTTGAACTATTGTTGGTCACTTTTCTATATGGATAGGCCACTGGAGCATTACTCTGAGATGTCGTGGTTTCAGGAGTAACAGTTGGGGACTGGGCACTCTTCTCGCTAGGATCCTTTCGTTTATGCTTGTAAAACTCATTGGTACTGAGTATCATTTGCAAGTCACCAGCATTGTGAGTAGGAGTGCTCAAGTTATTATGTTCTTCTTCACTTATAATAGTATGGATACATGAACTGCTAAATCCCACTGCTATCATATGTTCCACAAAAATTATGTTAGGGTCAAACCCTTTTATCTTTTCGGCATATTTGAGATTTAGATTGTGGAAGTGGTTTGCAAATTCATAAAAAAAAATTATATTCTCGAATGTAAAATCCCCAATTTTCCAATGCAAGGGTATGAATTGCTTTTTTTTTTTTTCATGAAAAAAGTGCATCTATACATTATACATCCTTGTGAATTCTGTAATGAACATTTTATCAGACACATGGCATGGAAGAAAGGCAGGATTTTCCTTAGAACTAAAAATCCTGATAACATTATGATTTTCCATTTGCTCCAACGTCCCCTTTTTATCCAGTAATTTACTTGCTTGGTCGGATATTCTAGTGTTATCTTCTTCGAACAACAATCCTTTAAAAACCATGACCAAATCATTGAAAACTTCATAGAAATGTAAGGAAGCTTTGTGTCTCCACAACGCTTGGTACCAAAAGGTAACCGGGTCAAGTTTAGAGTTCACTCCATTACAGATAGACAATTTAGAAAATTGACAACAATATACTATCACAAACACCAAATAAGAAGCAATAAATATTTCTTATCTTTTTTGTACTGTGACAATTGGGAAGAGATTTCAATGGAAATTTATTTTCCCCAATCAAAAATGGCTTTCTCTTTGACAGTAAAATATAGGAAAAAAGGAATCATACGAGATAAGTTGGTGGTGATTTATTGTCCTGTCACCCTGGTGAACAACCAAGCAATTTCTCAAAAGGGGTTTTTGAACAAGTTGACTTGCAACCTAGTAATGTCTTGAGGGATGGTCACACAATTCTCCAAGAAATCAAGTAATAGGTCGAGGTCATTGTCATGCTTTTTAGGAAATCCCTACAATCTTCACCTTTGGAAGTAAGTGTTAGCTGAGGGAGCTTCAACATTTTACAAAACACTTGAGTTGAACGAGAGATGGGAGAATGGTCTTGAAGATGAATAATCCATTGAATTGGTATATATTTCTCAACACACCATGCAATCAGTTCCTTGGAGTCAAAATCCTGAGGGACACACCCTGCAAAAGCAATTCCAGACATCCAAATCACTTCCTTCTGAGCAGAAGGGGATGAATAGTAAGAATACGTTCTAGACCACTAAAAGTTTTGGTCCTCTGGTCCAAAAATATTCAAAGTATCTTCGCATAACTGTTTTCGAGTTGTTGCTGCGATAAGTTCACGAGACTATTCTTTTAATCCAGATAATATTTGCAATGAGCGCTTGAGAGAGATAAAAATAATATAATCTTAGTCAAATCATGCTTTAATGCAGTTTTAATGAGAAATCTCCTCGAGCCCTTCTCTTATTAATGATGATCTTTACGGAACCTGCATGATGAGTTGGTAGCATTAAACCATTCTTAAATGTGTATTGGGAAAATCAAAAGGATGGAGAGGATGGGCGAGAGTTATTAGGATTTGGGAGTTTTTGTGAACCCTCCAATGTCCCGGGAACCCGCGAACCCATGGTTTTTAAAGGTCGAAAATACGCTAAGTGTTGTAATGCGCTTGGTCGGACTCAATATAAGAGATATGAGATACTTAGCAGCTCAGTGAGTGTGATGGTAAAAGTGTTGATCGTAGATATTTTGGGTGAAAAATGGATGTCGCAAAACATGGGATATGGAAGCTTGAACCCGCGAACTCGCGACTGCAAAAACGGTTAAGTATGGAATAATACGGTGGTCGGTCAGACTCATGATACGAGAGTATGGATGGAGATGAATATCTGTGATTCCGCCAACCCATGAATGCACCTCTTTGAAGGAAGGACTAAGTGTAGTAATCAGAAAGGGAAAAACAAAGGGAAGAAAAGAAAAGGGGAATTTGGGTGAGTATAGAAGATGAAAAAGAAATGGAAAAAGGATGTTGGGAACATAGAAAGGGGAGGGAAACTCGGAAACAAGAAATGATCTCAACACCTTGTAATGTGAAACATGCCCAAAGCCAAAGTTCATAACTCAGAAACATGACATGTGGTTTAAGTCCCTTGTTTCTTGTTATTGGTCGATGTCAATTTTGGAGGACCATTTAGAGAATGACCTTGTAATTACAACATGCCCCTATTTTGATAAACATAAATGTCTATGAACAACCAAAGGTTGAATCATGCTCAAATACACTTACTTTCTAGAGGAATTGGAACTAATAGAGAAGGTTACGGGTGAGCTATACATTAGTACCACTAAAGAACAAAAAAATGAACTATAGAAAATGTTTCTATAAATGTTGGTTTTGCAATGGTCTTATAAGAAAATATAAAATTCTATTTTGAGAAATGTAATACAACAAAATGGAAATGGGAAAGAACCTAATATGTAGAAAGGGAATGAATTCTATAAAATTCAAACATTTTTAGAGATGGTAAAGAATTATATACAAATACTTAGAGGAAATCCTAGTTATGTAAATATAATTGGTTATACTAAACTTGGAAGTTTTTCAAAATACTTAAAATCCAAATAAATATATCAATTAAGACTCTTCGAAATTGTAAAATGATTTAAGAAACTTTGTTAATATTCAAATAAAATGTAATAACATCTCAATTATCTTCAACTTATAAAATGAATTACAAACTTAATATATATGTTAAAAAAAAAATTAAGTGCAACATCCTTTTTAAATCTTGTTAGAATTAATGCTTGTAAATAAAAGATTGATTTGGATTTGTTAGATTTAGTTAGTTGTGAAATATTTTCTCCAACTATTAGATCCTATTTATATATGTATAATTGAGATTTTCTCATGAATTTACTCTATATGTATAAATATGGTTTAGTTTAATAAATATATATATAATTTTGTGTGCAATATGGTTTATTAAATTGGTATCAGAGCGTAATGGGAAGGCCTAGAATATATAATAAAATATGTAGACTAGATATTACTATTTACAATGTGTAGATTAGAATGGGCATGTGTTCAGTTTTTTTTTTTTTTTTTAACTGATGAGAGAAGATGATAGAGTACATGTGAGTAATTTTTAAATTGTGCATATGTTTTTCTGTGAGGAGCCACGAACTTC
This sequence comes from Picea mariana, assembly GCA_032191745.1. Classification (NCBI taxonomy): domain Eukaryota; kingdom Viridiplantae; phylum Streptophyta; class Pinopsida; order Pinales; family Pinaceae; genus Picea; species Picea mariana. The sequence continues at coordinate 116,789 of JASDQU010738701.1, forward strand.
TGAAAAGAGGAGCCTTCATTATCGCGGATTATGTGTGCAGAAGATTCTTTGGCAGCCTCGGTGTCTAGAAGAGCTGCCAAGAACGTGACATTTCAATTAGGAAGGAGTCACGATTTGGTATATTCCTAGAAAACTGGGACACGCCATGTACTTTAATAAATGGGATTATGTCAATAAATGGGATTATGTCAATAGAATGACTATTAGTATGTTTATTATAAATATGTTATTGATGGTTAGAAGAAAATGGATTTTTAATGGATGAAGTGGTAGCTCAAATAAATGGGAGAGAAAGAACATAGTCTATAAGAATTCAAAAGTGGATAGAAGTATTAATTAAAATCACATTAGACAATTTTTTTTTATATATAAAATGTGTTTATTTGATTATTGTTCTTAGTGATATAAGCATTAAGTAAGGGTGTTGGAGATAATGCTTACATTAAAGATTGGTTTGGATATGTTACATCTAGTTAGTTGTAAAATATCTTCTTTAATTATTAGATCCTATTTATGTGTGTGGGGTTGAGATTTCCTCATAAATTTGTTATGTTACTCAATAAAACTTTATATATAAATATGTGTATTTAGTTTAATAAAAACATATAAAATTTTGTGTAAAATATGATTTGTTAAGTAATCTTTCTTTAAATGAAAATCGTCAGTGAAAGAAAAACTTGTAATCAACACAACCTTATATATATTCAACATTAAAAATATATATTCACAATAAATAAGATATAAATAGGAAAATAAATAATTACCACGCTGATATATATTTTGATTTTATTGTATATTTATGAATAATGATTTTGGCTGATATTACTCGCATTTTGTCTTTGTTTGAAATACACTCTAAAATACTATATTATTGTGCAGAATATAAACTTTGTCTCTTATGATTTGCACATGTGTTTTACAAGACAACTTGAAACCCTTTCCAAATTTCTTGGAACTCGAAATTAAGAGTTGATCTATAACTAGCACAGCAGCAAAATAGCTGCTGGTGAACGCAGAAAAACTGAGAAGATGAAATGAATATTTAAAAGAATATATTAAATTTTATTATCTATTAACAAATAAATTGTTGGGCTTCATTTATCTGGTGTTAATATTTTAATTTTTGTTAATCACTTAAGTGGCAATCAGTTAGCGATCAAAGTAATTTTTAAATATGATTAGGTAAATGTAAAAAAGTAAACACATAAACTGATGTCTTTATAATAGCTAGGAAGTTAATGATTGAAATCACAGCCATTTATTTTGTGTGACTACTAAGAATATTCCAGCCATATTTAATCCTGTCCATAGAAAACTTATTAAGCACTAAACCCCTATTAAATCTACCCATTATCAATAGGTGTATGCTTTTCGGCTTAAAAATAATATATTACCATAATAATAGTTTCTATCTGAACCTTTTGGCTTTAATATAACTCTCCTATCGATCATGGGCTTCCTTCGATTTGTGTTTCTCCACTATCTGCTAAATCATTTCACGCCAATAAGAAAAGTGTCTTTCCCATCTTCTATTATCCATAGGATACATTGTGAACATGTCCTCTAAATGCATAAACAATTTCATCCTCAATGTATTAAATTGATGTTCCCATATTTTCACACTGTAATTTGAGAATCAATACGTCGATGAAGAAAACATGCACATGGGAGCCCTGAATACCTCACGCTAAACTGTCTTAACTAAAAGGTTGACCATTATAAACGTTTCACATAAACAAATTTTAACCAACAAAAGAAGACAGAAATTTAGAAACTTAGTTGCTCTGAAAACATTTCTGAATATCAAAAGAATTTGGAGATCTCCAGGAAAGTTCAGATCCTACGAGATCGAAATGAGAACAATATATAAAAAATCAAACCTATCATATCGGAGTTGCACAGGCTCCCAAAGTGAACAAATAATCACTTTTTTTCTTACATCGAACACAAACGGCCACTTTTTAGTTGGAGACGAATTAAAGCTCAGTGGATTTTGAAATGCCAATTTTTAGTTCGAGACGAATTAAATCTCGGTGGATATTGAAAAGATTAAGCAGAGATAGCTTTGATGAAACACATTACTACTGTATTATTGATGTGTATTTTATTAAGATGAACACATTACTATTGTATTATTGATTTGTAGTATTGATGTGTATTCTATTAAGATGAACATGTATAGTTACATAATATTGTTACAAGAAGTTAAAGAATTACAAACTCCTGTAAGGATAAACTAACTAATTAAAATTGTAATTAGGTATTTTCCTTAACAAATATACCGAGATTTTACAAATATGCAAGGACTTTCCGGTAAAGCACATACAAGAACGTCCTCTCAAACCAACCAGACACTGAACCAGCCATTTAGCAATTCTCATGTACATCGATAAACCCCGGCTTGATCAAACATATTACAAAATGGAGAATTATTCCTAACTAGAGGAATATCATGCAGTACTCCGTGATACCCCAAACCGGGGAAAGTTATGTCTGTGTCATGGAATCCATTGGGGAAAGTTATGTCAGTGTCAGGTTCTCAAACCAACCAGACACTGAACCAGCCATTTAGCAATTCTCATGTACATCGATAAACCCCGGCTTGATCAAACATATTACAAAATGGAGAATTATTCCTAACTAGAGGAATATCATGCAGTACTCCGTGATACCCCAAACCGGGGAAAGTTATGTCTGCGTCATGGAATCCATTGGGGAAAGTTATGTCAGTGTCATGGAATCCATTAGAGTGACTAAAGCAATCCTCAGTCGAAGAATTTGTACTTCTGCTTTCCCCCGTAGGCAGCTGATCATTGCTATAAAAAGTAACATCAAGGTTTTCTGGAACAACTTCTGCAGAGATTATCTCAGAAGATGGACTCCTGGGTTTCATATGCCTTTTCTTCTCCTTAGATTTATTGGTAGGCTTCCCCGTGAGTCTCTGAACAAGAGAACGAAAGTTTTGTGGGTCAGTTTTGATGATCTTGGGTTCATAAACATACACAACACGGATCGTTGGAGTGATGATGTTCTTGTGCTGCGAATATTGTCTTGATTTTCCTTCGTCTTTGGTAGCAGAATAAGACTTCGAGATGACATGAGAACATTTATTGGCAACCAGCACCGCAGACTCTGGTCTAGACTTGGGTGCATCTTCATTCATTTTGGACTTTGTCATAGGCCCTGGTACTGTCAGACAGCAATCGATCCGGGATTGTGCGTGGATTTTACAACCTCTTACTGTTACAACGATGAGGGATTTGATCAGCTGCTAAGATATAGAAATATTTTCTGCTTTCTGGTTTGCAGATTCCCTTCAGCTTGTCATCAGTTGCACCAATGCTAACACAATTGATAAGCAGAATTCCAAGTAATCTGAAGATCAAATCTGGGAAGCACGGGTGACTTCCAACGATGAGAATTCAATCTCTGAGTTGAACATTGCAAGTAACGAAATCATATCTTTATGCCTATGGTATTCAGATTACTCTATGTATATAAGTTTGGCAATTCATATTCAGATTATTCTATGTATATACGTCTGGCGATGGTTCGTATTCAGATTATTTTTTGTATATAGGTTTGGCATCGGTTGATGGGCACTACGTAGTTTCGTCATCATGCGTTGGCTTATCTTGTCCCATGAAGCCCACTACTTCACGTTTTGTTTTGGAAGTAGGTGGCTCATGGAGGATGTGGCAGGGAGTTGGAAGTAGGTGGTCTCATGGAGGAGGACGGAGGGAAGCTCCTGGCACTAAGTCTAACTATTATGGTGTAAGAGTAGTAAATGACATGGTCATTCCATCTATTGAATGTTTCATTTTCCAATTCCTCTCAGTCCAATTTTGACGAACGCCTCTATACCAACTAGGTAATTGAAAGGTATCAAATTTTGACACTCTTTAGCTACTTCAAGATAAGTGAAAAGGGATGTGTAGGAATGTTTCAATCCCATTAAAGTGAAAAGGAATACGGAGGAATGTTTCAATTCCATTAAACATATATGGTTCAAAGTTAAGTCATAGACGTGGTCATGTAAGATAATGTAAAACTCATTTTGAAACTAAGGTGTGAAACTGAATTAGTTAAGATCTCTGAAAATAATAAAACTTAACCATCCAATTCAGAACGGGATAAATAAATAAATTTTTCATTGTAGATAAGATTTATATTATCAAAATGACTTCGTACAGACGTAACAACAAATGCTAAATAACATAGGTCAATGGCGGGCGATAGCTATATGTGTCGTGTCAAAACTTGATTGCAATTTCTCTTACTGTTCATTTGTATGGCGTTTAAAGATTGCTGGTCACTGTATATTGTGAGTTTAAAAAATGCAAACGTCTTTGCTTGACTTTTATTGGTCATTCCTGTTTAAGTCAAAATTGTACTGTAATTATTTTCTTTTGTAACGTAAGCTTGCGTAGCTCTGAAGTTCCTGTAAACAACATTGAAATACCGACGCATGCATGCACATACAGTATCTATCTCGAATATAGAACATGGTTTAAGAAAACAAGTATCGTAAGGCCTTATGATCTGCATGTTTCTGTACCAAGTGGATCATTATAATACGAATCTATGTCATGATATAATAATGGTCACTTCGTCATTATTAGAATGAGGAATCTGCTCAGAAATTTTGACAACTCATTAGTGAGTTTTATACAACATTCGGAGACATTGTACTTCCATATAGATGTTTCTTGTTTATAAACATATTTATTGTTTTATATGAACAATGGTTACATGGTAGTTTAGTGGTTCTCGAGGTGTAGGACAGTTGGTGATGGAGTGTGTTGTTAAGCCACTCTGTGTTGAAAAGTTCTCTGTTCGAAACCCGCGGGGACAAAAAATCCAACCATGTTAAGGGTTGGTGTGGCTCAGGCCAAGTGAGCTTAGATGCCCCTGAGTCGACCACATTAACAAACAAAAAAAAACATAGTAGCTTAGTCATCATTAACTAGTAAATTTGAAAATGAATATATTTATATTTTTATGTGAAAAATGACTGTATTGCAATTTAGTGAAAAAAACATGGTAGCTTAGTCATCATTAACTAGTAAATTTGGAAATGAATATATTTATATTTTTATATGAAAAATCATTGTATTGCAATTTAGTGTTACCAAATAAATTTGAAAATGGAGATGAAAACTATCACTTTATAATTATTGATTACATTTTTACTTTATTGTAACTACTTATAGTTTAGGGATTAACTTGAACTTCCTTCACATTGAAATTCACTGAAAATACACTATAATTAACTTTGTTGCACTTTGTTTGATATGTTTTCAATGTTTTTTACAATTTTTTTATTTGATAATTAGTTATTTTTATTTTACCAATATTTTAAACCTTTAACTGTTTTAATTGTTTTATGTTTTAAGTATATGAATTAATTTAATACTTTTTATTAATTAAAACATAAATATCCTTATATTAATTGATTTAATACATTTATTATTAATTTATATATAAATAAAATTATTTATCATTATAATTTAATTTCCAGATATTTTTTCATTTTGAAAAATAATATACAATACACAAATTTATTACATAAATAACTTTCTGACAATAAATTCAAATATTTATATCTTTGCTATTAATAATTAACTTGGCCTAATAATTTGCTATGAATAATGACTTCTAAAATTAAGAGCACTCCCATCCCTCTATCGTGCACATGAGAAAAATCCCCATTAATCATTTTTAAAGGTCTTTGTCCACATACAAGTGTGTATGTATAATATTGCATTTTTATTACATTAGTTGTCAATGCAAAATATTGCATTTTTATTATATTAGTTATCAAATACACCTATTGACAATGGACACATTTAATAGGTATTTAGTTTTTAATATGTTTTTTATGGACGAGATTAAATATGCCTATAATATTCTTAGTCGTCACAATAAATGAATGGCTCTGATTTCATCCATTAACTTCTGAGCTGTTATAAAGACATCTGTTTATATGTTTATTTTTTTACATTTACCTAATTGTGTTTAAAAATTACTGTATTCACTAACTTGTTGCCACATCTACCTGATTAAAAAATATTAAAATATTAAGGTGACCATGTTTCTGTACTGGCATCACCAGGGGTTGCTCAGAAGTTTAACAGCCAACCACCTTTTGGCGTTCACCAGCCGTGAGTTAACAACTATACTAGTAATATTAATATTGCATTTTTATTACATTAATTGTCATTTTTTTATATTTTTATATTTTCTTATGTAAAATAACTCAAACTGTCAAATTGGACAAGTACCGGATAAAGGAACCAAAAATATATATGAAGTTAACCTGGGTGATAAACAAGTGGGCACAGACCTCGGTAACAAAGTCAATTACTTTGTAAAGTTAATGTTAAACATGGAAAAACTAAAAGGAAGCGAGGCTTCAACCCAATCACAATACCTGAACTTTTTAACCTGAGTACGAATGATATTAAACAACGGTTTAAATATTGTCTACACTTCTGTAATACATCTTTGTAATAAGGGGTTAAGTTATTTACTAATAATAATTTATTTTATTTTATTTTTTAATAAAAAATTTATCATAACAAAGTTTAACTTTATAAAATTATTTAAATTTATAATCAAACATCTTAATCAATCATAAATGACCTTAAACTCATTGCTATTAGTACCTTGACCGTTCATATTTAGTGAATTTGCTACTAACCAATCATCCATTACTTAAACTTACATAGCATCCATTACTTAAACTTACATTACATTTATTAATTACACATATCTGACTTAAGCATAAATTTATTAATTATAACTTCTTAAATATTAAGAGCTATAAAAAAAAAGTGACTTAAATATTCAAATATAAAATAATTGTGTTCCTTGTAACATGTAATGGTGATAGTACGATATGGTCTAGAAACTTGTAAGCTAATGATGGTTGGGAGCCTACTCCTCGCAGGAAGACAACATTCCACTCGATGAAAGAACCATTATGTCAAATGTATGAGGTAGAACTTGACATTCCACTCGATGAAAGAACCATTATGTCAAATGTATGAGGTAGAACTTGTAAACTAATGATCGTTGGGAACCTAACTTTTCATACTTACCAAATCATTGCACACATAAAATTTATTTGTATTTTATTATTTAATTAATACAAATATATTAAGTATAAGTTTAAGATAGATAGGCTATTTTAATCATACAAATTATTTAGTTGAAACAATTTTTTAACTTCATACATAAATAATAAATAATATGTAAATATAATATTGAATTTTTAACTAAACAGTTCATTTAGAGATTATAATAACTAATATATTTTATGATGAAGAATATCAAATATTAAGCACACAAAACAAGGAGGAGTTAATTCTTCCCACATCCACTTAATGAAAAAATCATTTTATCATATGTATGAGCTATATTAATGTATCAGCTATATTTATTGATGTAGGCCGTCTTAATTGAATTATATGAAATGGAAGGGTTTACTTTCTAGTTATTTCTAGTTATTGATGATTTTTCTTTACATAGACTTTTTTAATTATTATAAGTTCACTTATCAATTCTTGTAATAGTGATATATTTATTCAAATGAGAGATGTATAAATATGTGTATTACACTCATTTATGATGTAGGCTCTAACATGAAGTGTGTGGTAGCAGTATGGAGCACCTAGTATCACTAATGTGATCCATGAACAACCATTCAAAGTATATAATAAATAAGTTGTAAGGGTTAGTTAACATATATCTAAGAATCCTTTTTTAGATTGATTTGTTTTGAGGTACAAATAAGGAAAATTTTCATAAGAGATATTTTTCTAAGTGTGATTTAAGTAAATATTATATTTTAACATCCTCACATAATATATCTTTTTCAAGGAAATAATCTCATCCCATACTCAAATGCTTGAATGAAGAATGAAGATCTTCGCCCTTTGATGCCTTTCTACTCGAGTCCCACCCCCTTCTTTATTCACTCCAAGCCCATGTTAGTATCATGCCAACCCTCACAAAGCTCTCCCCATTTTTCCTTGGAATTTCCTAATGGAGTGTGAATTAACTTCCACCTCACATAGGAAACTAGTAATGTGAAACTACCCAATGACATTGGACCTCAAGAATTCTATAGTTTTAGTACACGAGAATATGCTATTAATGATAAACCTTAGGAATACGTCCCATCTTAAGATGCAACCAAAAAAATATTCAAAATAAACATAAAATTAGCTAACTAAACATTACAATAAGAATCATCCCAACCTCACCTCAACCAAAAAGATGTTGAATATTTAATTGGGAAGGGAATGCAATTGTAACATACCTAGACCCCACCTTTGGGTGACATTACAAAATTACTACAATTATGACTTTGTACAAGTTCTATCTCAAAATTGTTTAAATGTATCTCATTAATTCTCTAATACCATGATTAATTATGCCTAAACAGGGATTTGATACCAATCTATGATATGCCATGCATATGGTATAATATGTAATCCTAACAACATGCAATACCATGTGTAATGACATAAACATAGATAAATGTAATTCTTCACAACATAATACTCATCATAAAAGAACATATCATAATGAACACTTATGTTAAATGAAAACACCCACTAGATGTACACCACAAATGTTYCAGCCATYCATAGMCATTACTATTCTATCTCTCTCAATAGTAGGTCCCCCCTATTGGTGCAAATATGTAGCAAGGGTGATCAGATCTACAAACTTTGTGATTGTTTCAAAATCACAGACAAAAGTGGGAAATAAAACCAAAAGCCCTAGTTCTCTATTAATTAATAATATCTTCAGATCTGCGTTATTAAAAATAAATAAAAATCGAACATAAAATATTCCTGAATAACAAGAGATATAAAGAATCAATATGATATATTTAGTGCCCAGTAACTAGAGTACAGATAAAAGACACCTAAGAAGAGACCAATGAATACAAATATCTCTTGGTGACCCTTCTATGGCTGGGTTCTTCTTTCTTTCTCCGGTGTGTGGAAAAATAGCTAAGCTTCTCCTCTTGGTTGAAAGTAACAATGGGTAATGGAACTAAAATGTTTGTGGAAACTTTAACAACATTTTAGTTCTTCGAAGGAAAATTCATGTGGAAATGGAATGGCTCTATTTATTTTATACAAAAAATAGTGGTTATCATTGATATGGTCAAAATAATAAAATATATTATTTTACCAAATCAATTGTTATCCACTAATTGATTTTTACCTTTAATTTAAATAAAATAAAGAGGGGAATAAGTTATAAAAGGGGATTGTGGATTTAATTAGGTGAAAATAACATAGGAAAAGTGCTTTCCTAAGTTATGCAACAAAACAAAGGTGTGAAAGTGTATATGACAAGTCATATGTGGAATATGATGGTGCACATCACTAATGATTAGCCTTTTATGATAGGTGTGAATAAATGGTGATAAAATATGCCCCCTAATGTGTGAGGTTAGGAGTGAATATCATGATCGACATACATTATAGTTTTCTTTCACTAGGATATATGTTAGTTGAAGATGAGAAAAAATTCATAAGAAAAGAAAGAGGCCCAACTGGCAAAGAGGCCACAGAATAAGACCTATCAACAAAGGGTCATCAAGTGGGTAGCTACATGATCTCAATGGTATCAGGTAGGAATACCAATACTTATTGAGATAACTAATTACATCAAATAGTGATACTACGAAGGAGTCTCAAATACAACATGGTGTTCAAAAAGATGGCCAAACTATATCAACATGATAAAATCAACATCATATACATATATCTGAATAGGAGAATATGAAGTGGATCCCAACTATCACTAAACTGAGTACATAAGAACTGATGCCCCCTCATGCTGAAGGAAGGGGGTGGAAGAAACCTGATAAGCCTTGCTGAATAGAAATGGGACTCGACAAATCTGTCATGTGCTCATTAAAGGAAAGTTCAGCACGATGATCTAAGAACAGTGGGATAGAGCCAAGAAAATCTGAGGAACTGCATATGAGGATGGATCATACATACTTGTACAAATCTCAATGCTATGAGGACATGGGATCTGACCAATTTTGAAAGAAATGAGGACTCTCTCAGTGTGGGGAAAGGTAACCCATCAATGGGATGGATAGGTACCATGGTACAAATGACTATCCCCTAGAATAGAAGTTTTGATGTCGATATGGAAAATTCCATCGGGGCCCAATGGTGAAGGAGTATATGTAGGCCCGTTATTCAAAGAACAACCTATGAAGCCATAACTTTGGAGGTAGGTACTGAGATAGGAACCTATGGGGGGGTACCTAAATGGAAACCCCCTCCTAAGGTCAATGACATCTCACACATGTTCTAGATGATGGCATCAAGAAATGGATCAGTGAACTATCAAGTATACGAATATGAAATGTGTGAAAATAAGTTGAATTCGAGCACATGAGAGACAACCAATGCACCAAGGATGAAGAGGGATCCAAGGTAAAAATGCTCTAATCCAACCTAGGGACCAACACGAGGTTAAAAGAATGATGTTATTGATGGGAACTGACACCAGGGGATAGGTGGAAGGAAAAGAGACTTTGAATCAAGACTTCCCTTGTTCAAAGCATAAATGCATGGTTAATCTAGTAGCAACAGAAAACACCCATAAGGAATGGTGGGTGACTGTGCATAATGTTGGTCAAATGTGTTAGTGGGAAAACTACATATAGAGAGTTTGGAAACATGTGTTGGGTACAACTCATGGATTGGTGACTCATATCAGGTCCTATGAATAAGGGAAACAAAGGGATGTTACAAAGGGGTAAAATGAGTGTGTGATAAATACAATGTTACTCACCAATGTGTTTAAAAAAACAGTGGCCAAGTGGAATCCTAGTGGGGGAAGAAAATCAGTAGAGGGGGGATTCTTCCTTGGAGTGTGAATGGGGTTAGATAGGAAGAGGGATAAAAAGGGGGGAATTCCTCCTAGGAATGCCAATGACTCTAGCTAGTAGGAGATGACCCAAGTGGAAAGTCTTCCTAGTAATGAAAATGGGGCTAGCTAGGAGGGGATGACATAAGAGGAAAAACATTCCTAGTAATGCGAATGGGAATATCTAGGAAGAAATGAGAGAAGGGGATATTCATCCTAGTAAGGCCAATGGGGCT
>JASDQU010738701.1:127986-145072 GCA_032191745.1 Picea mariana
ACGAGTGATTTGGACATTTCAAAGTCCCGAACCCCGATCTTTACAGGGCTGTGATCAACGGTCCTGATCCTTTCTGGATTTGACGGTCCAAATTCAATCGGGATTTCACCTTGGCTTTTCCCGATGGGATAACTCCCTCGCAGCTTCTGTCTGATCTGACGGTCCTGGTTCTTTCGAGAAATTTGGATGGGATCCAACGGTCAATGACTCTTCTTCCTTTTTCCTCTTTAAGTTCTTGCTGTGCGCATTTTCTTCAAGGCTATTCCTCCTGAGATTTTATCCTTCTTCTCCTACTGTCTCTACTGTTGCCATTAATGACAACAATCATCACTGCATTCTATCGACTGAATTTGCCAACACATCATACAAATTATTTAGTTGAAACAATTTTTTAACTTCATACATAAATAATAAATAATATGTAAATATAATATTGAATTTTTAACCAAATGGTTTATTTAGAGATTATAATAACTAATATATTCTATGATGAAGAATATCAAATATTAAGCACAAAACAAGGAGGAATTAATTATTCGAACATCCACTTAATGAAAAAATCATTTTATCAAATATATGAGCTATATTAATGTATCAACTATATTTATTGACGTAGGCCGTCTTAATTGAATTATGTGAAATGGAAGGGTTTACTTTCTAGTTATTGATGATTTTTCTTTACATGGACTTTTTTAATTATTATAAGTTCACTTAGCAATTCTTGTAATAGTGATATATTTATTCAAATGAGAGATGTATAAATATGTGTATTACACTCATTTATGATGTAGGCTCTAACATGAGGTGTGTGGTAGCAATATGGAGCACCTAGTATCACTAATGTGATCCATGAACAACCATTCAAAGTATATAATAAACAAGTTTTAAGGGTTAGTTAACATATATCTAAGAATCCTTTTTAAGATTGATTTGTTTTGAGGTACAAATAAGAAAAATTTTTATAAGAGATATTTTTTTAAGTGTGATTTAAGTAAATATTATATTCTAACATCCTCACATAATATATATTTTTCAAGGAAATAATCTCATCCCATACTCAAATGCTTGAGTGAAGAATGAAGATCTTCGCCCTTTGATGCCTTTCTACTCGAGTCCCACCCCCTTCTTTATTCACTCCAAGCCCATGTTAGTATCATGCCAACCCTCACAAAGCTCTCCCTCTTTTTCCTTGGAATTTCCTAATGGTCTATGAATTGACCGCCACCTCACATAGGAAACTAGTAATGTGAAACTACCCAATGATATTGGACTTGAAGAATTCTATGGTTTTAGTACATACGAATATGCTAATAAAGATAAACCTTAGGAATACGTCCCATCTTAAGATGCAACCAAAAAAATATTCAAAATAAAGATAAAATTACCTAATTAAACATTACAATAAGAATCCTCCCAACCTCACCTCAACCAAAAAGATGTTGAATATTTAATTGGGAAGGGAATGCAATTGTAACATACCTAGACCCCACCTTTGGGTGACATTACAAAACTACTACAATTATGACTTTGTACAAGTTCTATCTCAAAATTGTTTAAATGTATCTCATTATTCTTTGATACCATGATTAATTATGCCCAAATAGGGATTTGATACCAATCTATGATATGCCATGCATATGATATAATATCTAATCCTAACAACATGCAATACCATGTGTAATGACATAAACATACATAAATATTATTCTTCACAACATAATACTCATCATAAAAGAACATATCATAATGAACACTTATGTTAAATGAAAACACCCACTAGATGTACACCACAAATGTTCCAGCCATTCATAGCCATTACTATTCTATCTCTCTCAATAGTAGGTCCCCCCTATTGGTGCAAATATGTAGCAAGGGTGATCAGATCTACAAACTTTGTGATTGTTTCAAAATCACAGACAAAAGTGGGAAATAAAACCAAAAGCCCTAGTTCTCTATTAATTAAATATCTTCAGATCTGTGTTATTCAAAAAAAAAAATAATCGAACATAAAATATTCTTGAATAACAAGAGATATAAAGAATCAATATGATATATTTAGTGCCCAGTAACTAGAGTACAGATAAAATACACCTAAGAAGAGACCAATGAATACAAATATCTCTTGGTGACCCTTCTATGGGAGGGTTCTTCTCTCTTTCTTCGGTGTGTGGAAAAATAGCTAAGCTTCTCCTCTTGGTTGAAAGTAACAATGGGTATTGGAACTAAAATGTTTGTGGAAACTTTGACAACATTTGAGTACTCCGAAGGAAAATTCATGTGGAAATGGAATGGCTCTATTTATTTTATACAAAAAATAGTGGTTATCATTGATATGGTCAAAATAATAAAATATATTATTTTACCAAATCAATTGTTATCCACTAATTAATTTTTACCTTTAATTTAAATAAAATAAAGAGGGGAATAAGTTATAAAAGGGGATTATGGATTTAATTAAGTGAAAATAACATAGGAAAAGTGCTTTCCTAAGTTATGCTGGAAAACAAAGGTGTGAAAGTGTATATGACAAGTCATATGTGGACTATGATGGTGCACATCACTAATGATTAGCCTTTTATGATAGGTGTGAATAAATGGTGATAAAATATGCCCCATAATGTGTGAGGTTAGGAGTGAATATCATGACCGACATACATTATAGTTTTCTTTCACTAGGATATATGTTAGTTGAAGATGAGAAAAATTTCACAAGAAAAGAAAGAGGCCCAACTGGCAAAGAGGCCACAGAATAAGACCTATCAACAAAGGGTCATCAAGTGGGAAACTACATGATCTAAATGGTATAAGGTAGGAATACCAATACTCATTGAGATAACTAATTACATCAAATAGTGATACTATGAAGGAGTCTCAAATACAACATGGTGCTGGAAAAGATGGCCAAACTATATCAACATGATAAAATCAACATCATATACATATATCTGAATGGGAGAATATGAAGTGGATCCCAACTATCACTAAACTGAGTACATAAGAACTGATGCCCCCTCATGCTAAAGGAAGGGGGTGGAAGAAACCTGATTAGCCCTGCTGAACAAAAATATGACTCGACAAATCTGTCATGCGCTCATTAAAGGAAAGTTTAGCACGCGGCTCTAAGAACAGTGGGATAGAGCCAAGAAAATCTAAGGAACTGCATATGAGGATGGATCATACATATTTGTACAAATCTCAATGCTGTGAGGACATGGGATCTGACCAATTTTGAGAGAAATGAGGAATCTCTCAGTGTGGGGAAAGGTAACCCATCAATGGGATGGATAGGTACCATGGTACAAATGACTATCCCCTAGAATAGAAGTTTTGATATCGATATGGAAAATTCCATCGAGGCCCAATGGTGAAGGATTATATGTAGGCCCATTATTCAAAGAACAACCTGTGAAGCCATAACTTTTGAGGTAGGTACTGAGATAGGAACCTGTGGGGGGATACCTAAATGGAAACCCCCTCCTAAGGTCAACAACATCTCACACATGTTCTAGATGATGACATCAAGAAATGGATCAGTGAACTATCAAGTATATGAATATTAAATGTGCGAAAATAAGTTGATTTCGAGCACATGAGAGACAACCAACACACCAAGGATAAAGAGGGATCCAAGGTAAAAATCCTCTAATCCAACCTAGGGACCAACACGAGGTGAAAATAATGATGTTATTGATGGGAACTGACACCAGGGGATAGGTGGAAGGAAAAGAGACTTTGAATCAAGACTTCCCTTGTTCAAAGCATAAATGCATGGTTAATCTAGTAGCAACAGAAAACACCCATAAGGAATGGTGGGTGACTATGCATAATGTTGGTCAAATGTGTTAGTGGGAAAACTACATATAGAGAGTTTGGAAACATGTGATGGGTACAACTCATGGATTGGTGACTCATCTTAGGTCCTATGAATAAGGGAAACAAAGGGATGTTGCAAAGGGGTAAAATGAGTGTGTGATAAATACAATGTTACTCACCAATGTGTTTAAAAAAACAGTGGCCAAGTGGAATCCTTGTGGGGGAAGAAAATCAGTAGAGGGGGGATTCTTCCTTGGAGTGTGAATGGGGTTAGATAAGAAGACGGATAAAAAGGGGGGAATTCCATCTAGGAATTCCAATGACTCTAGCTAGTAGGAGATGACCCAAGTGGAAAGTCTTCCTAGTAATGCAAATGGGGCTAGCTAGGAGGGGATGACATAAGAGGAAAAACATTCCTAGTAATGTGAATGGGAATATCTAGGAAGAAATGAGAGAAGGGGATATTCATCCTAGTAAGGCCAATGGGGCTAGTTGGGAGGAGAAAAATAAACCCAACTAATAATGTCAACGAGGCTAGGTAGATGAGGAAGATGATAAGACAATCCCACCTAATAATTCCAATGGAGTTGGTAAGGAGGGAAGAGTCAAAACACAAGTCCACACCTATAAATTCCCAGGAGGATGGAAGATAATGGGAATACAAAGAAAAATTCAAAGAATGTCCATGAGACTGATTCATAGGATGACAACAAGGACTATGCTCCCTAAGAATTCCATTGTGGTTGATCAAGGGGGGTGATAAAAAGGGGAATCATTCATGATAATTCAAATGGGGTTGGACATGAAGGAAACATAACCCAAGGAATCTATCTTGAGAATTCCTATGAGGTGGGTCGAGAGGTATCAAGAAAATGGGGGCCCATTGAAAATGTCTATGAGGATAGTCAGGAAGGAACTCGAGTAACAGGGTACCAAACAAAAAGAACCCTCTTGAGAATTCAAATGATCTTGGTTAGGAGGGAGCCCAACAAAACGAAAGAAACAACCCCAACTAATAATGTTAGTGAAGATAATTATAAGGGGAGTATGAAAGGAAAACCCTTCCTAAGAATGCCAATGAGGCTAGATAGGAAGGGATAAACTAAAAAGAAACTCCTCTGAATAATTCCAATGGGGATAGATAGGAGGGATAGATTAAATGGAAACCCATTCTAATAATGCCAATGGAGCCGAATAGAAAGTGAAAAGGAAGGAAAGGCCTCCCAAAAATTCTAATGAGGTTGGCTAAGAAGAAAAAAGAGGAAGGATTCTTCTTGAGAATGTCGGTGGGGCTGGTCAAGAATGAATCCAACCATGATAAAAATATTCCTAGTAATTACAATATATATGAATAGGATGGAAAATACAGATGCCCCCAATCGAGGGGATAGGTGGTATGCAAATATCATGGCTCCAACTAAGGACAAACATTCTATGGAGGGGGAATACAACTCATCGTGGAAGAGAATAGATTCTAGATGAAATCTTTAATTTCAAAAAACTAAAAGTGACCTTTTGAAAATATCGAAAAGAAAATCCCATTGACACAAATGACTCATCAATCAGAGTTTGGATGATCCTGCAACAAAAAAAAAAAAATGGGATTTTTCTATTAGATGAGTTTCCCTTCAATTTTATAATTCATTATAACTAATGGTGGAGAGTGAACATGAAGAGGAGGAGAGGGACCTAAATATTTTTAATATTGTTGCTAGAGATTCAACGAACAAAAATGGGTGATTTGAGCCTTATGTTGGTGGTATTTGTGATCTTCATTTCTGTCAAATTGCTTTCCTAGATTTGATGTTTTTTTTACTATTTTGGCATTCTGTCCCAATTTGGATGGCCAAAATACTTTTTGGGCCAAAAACTGTGTTGGTCAATGTAGTAGAAGGTCTATTAAGGGAATTTTACAATGCACTAAATGGGGAAAATGTGTGTTGGACTAGTTTGGTCAAATCAGACCAGATTGGAGAGGTGGCCTCTAATCTAATGTGGGATAAAGATGAGGCTCGAATAATGAATTTTAGTAATGAAAAGGACTTGAAAAAAGGTGTTTTTTGTGTAGGTATGGTAGATTCTAGAGTAATTTTAAGAGAACAATACTTTGAGGATATTTGAGCTCAAGTGCAAGGATATATGGTCGTGTGAAGGCCACTAGGACAATATAGGTTGCTCAGGTACTTTAAGAATTTGTTAATGCAAGTAGGAGAAGGGATCATGTCATGAATTGTGGGGCATTAAGACCCCAACGATGGTGCAATTACATTCCATGGTCATTCTCTGGAGATAACCATGTAGGACATATACTTTCCCATAAGGTTACCCCAACTAGTGGTGGTATTGGATACTCTACCCATATTTCCTCATGGGAGGTGAGTAAAGGAGTTCCTAGATCACCATTATACTCATGGAAGTTTCATTCATGATTATACGATATATGTGGGGAACATAAGGATAATAGAGACCCAAGGAGTTTCTAAAATGATGATTATTATACTAGGGATTCACTCTATATAGAAGGTAACAAGAGGGAATATGTGTGTGATCAAGAGGGTGTTACAGGGTGCCTACCTTGAGTGGGAACATACACTTTTGACATTTCTTAAGAACCAATTGACAACATGTTGGAGAGAATGAGAAGGGAACTATATCTTTGGGATAGTATTTTGTTCCTTCTTCTTTGAGTACATTCTGACACCATGCCCACATGTGCACATCTGTGATGGGGGGGCACATGAGGCCTAGATGCACCAGTGGTGTGATTTATTTCCGAGAGGTGCGGGGATGAAGTTGGGAATGTGTTATGGTTCTAGTTATTACATCATTGGGAGTAGATCTTGATGGTGACCAAGGGCTATTTGTATTCAGGAATCAACTACCAGGGAGATCCAAAAATACTTTTTCTAGTGTGACAAGCATGACGAACTAATGGTAAGGCCTACTATGTATGTGTCTATGGTATCTATTTATTGCAGGACTTTAAATATGTCACTATATGGTATTGAAAATATATGGGTGTGAAATTTGAAAATCATCGATGAGGTCAGTGAGACAGATGGTAACAAGGGAGGATAATGCATGTGCCAAACTTAGACCACTAGGGTTGAGTGAGGGGGGATGTCATATGCAGGAAGAGATGGGGGACCTCTATTGGAGGTCATATATATTTCTAATAGAGGTATAAAAGTGTGCGTCCCATATCATGGATGACCAATATATAGGTTATTGTGTCAAGGTGTGATCGAAGTGGTGCTCCATCCTACAGATGGTAGGAGCAGGTCGTATAAGACCTCACGTAAGGGAACATGACGCTATTATTATGTATTGCACCATCCAATGAGGATGTGTAGTAGAGGGGGGATGGATGCTCCCTAGTTTTTTTATTATTCATCATGTGATGGACATGCCAGATGTATAATAGAGTTTCTCTCATATCTCTTCCATACATCCAAGGCACTACTTGTTACATATACATTACTATTGCTAAAATAATATCAAAATCATATTCAAGAATTTCAAAACCCTCAAACAATATTTCAAAGCCCTCAAGGAAAACAATTACCCAATTCTTGGTCGAGTAGTTTACCATATTCCTTTCCCATGTGGAAAATCAAACATTGGGAAAACCGACGAATTCTTTGAATCCTGTCTCAAAGAGAACATATCTGATACAACCCATAATCACATCTCTAAATCAACTATTGTTTAACACTCTTTCGATTCTAAACATTTTTTTTTTAACATAACAAAATCTTGGCCTCCACACTCTATTACTCATCTCATGTCATACGTGAAGCTCTCGAAATTGAAAAACGTCCTAACAATTTTAACCATGAAGATGGTATAAACTAATCCAATCTTGGAATCATCTCATTCATCGCATCAGGAAATAAAACTAAAAATCCTTTGGATTCCCCTTTCCCCCCTTTGCTCATCTATTTTTCCTCCCTAGTTCCTCTTGTATTGTTTTTATGTAAAACACCCCCCCACTTATGTCAAAATATTTTCTCGTATAATCAATACTTTAATTTGAGATTTCATTTTTCATGGATCTTTTTGTTTCTCAATTCTTCTTTCATATTATTTGTGTCTTATTTTCCTAGCCTATAATTATTTAATTTTTATTTATTTTTAATTATTATGAATTATATAATTATTATTCAATAATGATTATTGATTCATTATATTTTAACATACTTTTCGTATTTTAATTTTAATTTTCTTGTTTAAATTTCACTCGACCTTTAATCCTTTTGAATTTATACTTTAATTTACATACTTAATAAATTGTTTAAATTAATCTAATTAATTAATAATAACAAAATATTTCTCATTATTTTACAACATTTAAATTATAAATGAATGGTTTGTTCAATTTCCCTAACATTGATATTAATATTTACCTTTATATATCCCTTACCTCAATGCACTTTTCATATGTCGTTGCTTCAAAAGTCCTTGATGATGGGTGGAGTATTTAGTCGAAACATTGGGGGTTTCAAAAACTCCACACATAGTTTATTTGCAGAATTCTAAAACAAGAGGATACAACTTATGTTATTTTTGGTTTTTTGAATACATAATATGATGATGGACACATATATACATGTATGTGATGATGAATAAAAAACGTACAATGTATTGTATGTATTGATGTGCATGTGTGATAGTTTAGAAATGATGCAAATGGTTATCATCTTGTAGATCCATGTTGTAAATGCTAGTCTACGATGTTGTTTGCATGTTGTCTACAAAATGATTGTGACTTCTAGAAACATGATTGAATGTAATGGATTGATAATATCACACCAATATTTGAACATGTACACATTTTCTAGAAAAACATGGGTGGTGCACATGATACACACCATTCAACTACATTACAAGAAGTTGGGAATCTAAAAAAACATGAAGGTTAGGGATGCAATGATCAAGGTCATCAACTAAAAAACCTATAACTACATCATATTCGACCTAATTATAGGTGGTAGGTTCAATGCAAACACCACTAGGATGGTAGAGGGTAGGTGTGGGGGTAAATAAGGCCCAAGTTGTTGAGGCTAGATTCGAGGAAGAATGTCTCACACCATTAGCATAAACAATGTAGTAGGATTAAAAGGGTTCCATATATGATCCATTCATTCAACATAAAACATGAAAACATATAAACACCATAACATACATATTTATGTGGTTCACCCAACTTGGGATACATCCCCAACAACTAGCTTCTTATATTATCCATTCATAGTTTTTTACAATTGTCCACTGTGCTACAAAATATGAAACAATAATATCATCCCAACCCTACCTATTCGTTATGTTGTAGTGCGAGTTCACTCCTTAGCCATACTTAAAAAAATTCTCTTGATCGACTCTCTTACCCAAAAATCAATTGAAACCTATGTATGATATCACATTCTCACTCTTGAATTCCCCCCTATATCCTTTCTTACATATTTATAAATAAAAATAGGGTTATCCCCATTACAAAAAGTGGAAAAGTGTCCCCAAAACCTGTTACAAAAGTGCACAAAATGTCCCCAAGCCCTATGGTTTATAATTGTTTTCTTCCTTCTCTGCATTGCTCCATCGCACATCCTTTGCATCCACTTCATCACACATCCTTTCCATCCACTCCATAATGTATCTTGGTCCATATTCTAACTGTCTTTTATCATTTTGAACTCCTTTTGGCGCAGATCCTAAAACTTATCTAAAATTCCTCTCCAACAGGCCCCAAACACTCACTTGTGGCTCGTTCCAAGCCACTCAGTCCTTCTTCCAATGCTT
Organism: Picea mariana; assembly: GCA_032191745.1. NCBI lineage: Eukaryota > Viridiplantae > Streptophyta > Pinopsida > Pinales > Pinaceae > Picea > Picea mariana. The sequence continues at coordinate 137,596 of JASDQU010738701.1, forward strand.
CAAAGGTTTCCTTTTCTGTTACAAGTGTCGTACTACTAAATGTTTCTTTAAGTCTACGCATTGCTTGCTATCTCATGCCATTCTTTCTAAAAAATGGAGTTGAATAAGGATGGAACAACTTCCTAACTTCCCTCTATAATTTGAGTAGATGGTTTTCTTGTTTCTCGAGTATCATAACTATCACCATACCAAGGTTATTACTGTGCATAAATCCATGCTTCCCTATTATTCATGTTCATGTGCTCCTTCTTGATGTGTTTTTGGTTGTTTTGTGCTTTTGTCATGCTTGTATGTTTCGTTTTGTTTTGTCCAATCCGGTTCTGGGATAATTTTCTAGCCTAGGGTCAATTACTACTATTCATGGGACTTATTCCTACACTGGCATTGTAGTCTAATGAAAACTTTGTACTATGGCTTTAGGTGGTTCCATCGTGCTCTGCTATAATCTACTTTGATCCTCTTCCCTATGTTCTTTCTCTTCACTATGCTTAGATTCTATTGAACACTCAACTCTTCTCCCTATCTCGAATGGATAAAAAGCAATGGCCTACCCCATATGCTTATTTTATAGTAAGTTGGCTCTATGCATATTATTTTTACTCTCAGTTGAGTTTACTTGCAGTCGAATCCCATGGATTTTCAAATTCCATGGCCTTTGGTAGGATCTAGTCTAGATCGACCATCATATACAAACTTTCATCACACTCGTTCCCGTTGTCTTTAGATTGAAGTCAATTTCAAATTTTTTTCCTATTAGTTTTAATTATGACTACATGCTTCTTTACATACGTTTATGTTGCATTGTCAACGATAGTGTCCTTTCGCGGCTAAAATCTCTATCTAATTCACTAGTGGTTTCCTTTATTGTTCCGTTACTTTATACCTTTGGTGGATTCTCCTTTCGATTTGACCATTAATTGAAGTCTTCTATATTTAATGTTACATGACACCAATGCTTCGTTGCCATGATAATTCTTTATTGCGCATCCCGTCATGTAGTGTGTTGAATGCTACTTAGGTATCATATGCGCAACCATATCTGTTTTCACTATCGCTCCCTTTGGCGTAGCTCGGTTTCCTTCCTCTGTGTTTCCTTCTACCTATTTTTCTCTTATCTATGCATAACCAAAACTTATTTACTTTGTCAACATATGACCTTTTCCATTTCATACTTTTTCCTATTTTCATTACTTTTTTTGTTCTTTTTTAATCTTTTCTTGCCTATAGTACACTATGATACAATTTTAGACAACACAACTCCTCTAGTGCATGGAAGTACGGTCACACCTCTATAGTTTTAGTCAGATCCCATTCACTAATCCTTCCATGACTTGTCAATCCAACTGCTCCAGCTGAAAAACATCTCTGTTAGTCACATGTCTGAGCATATATGCCCCTAACCAGTGTGTCCTGAAATTTCTTAGGTGTTGTAAGAACTTGTTTTCATAGAGAAGTATGAGATCCCATGTTTGGAACTTCTTATACTTGATGTGTCTATTGTTCCATTCCTTCTCTCATTCCTTCTGTACTTTCTAATGGAAACCTACAAGCAAGTGAACTTTCTCTAGTATTAATAAATGTGATATCCTTTCTTCTACTACATTGGAATCCGTAAGATCTATCATTGCTGCAATGCATAGACTTGGCATAAGAAATTCGATGGGATTGGCTACACATTTTTTGAATGCTAACTTAAAGGGTTTTTGTCTTGTCAACTTCTTTATTGTAGTTCTATAATCCTAGAGTGTTGCAGGGATCCTTAAATCTCAGTCATCCCTCCCTACATTGTACACCTTGATCAACACATTTTCCAGTATCTTGTTGAATGATTCCACCATTCCATTTGCTTACGGGTAATATGGATTTCTCGTTCGATGTTGTATCTGAAACTATTATGTCAATGTTGCGATTTTATTGTTAATAAAATGAGTCCCTTGATCTATCATAAGTATTTTAGGAAACCAAAACCTTGTAACTATGTTCTCAAACAAGAATCACACAATTATCTTTGTGCTGTAATATGTAACAGGTTTTTCTTTTTCCCATCTAGTCAAGTAGTCTGTCACGGTAATTATGTATCTGGATCCTATTCTTCTCGTTGGCGGGTTAATAGGTCCGACAAAATCCACTGCCTATTTGTAAAATTCTTGTAAAGTAACCTGTATATTCAAGGGCATATCATCCCTTCGTGATGGTATTCCTACTCTCTGAAAAAAGTCACATCTCTAACAATATTCATTCACATCCTCATGGAGTGTATGCCACCATATCCCTACACACACGATCTCCTTCATTGTCACCATTCCTACATAGTTTCCTCTTGCAATTACCTCATGTGTGTCTACTAAAATAATGGGTCTTTTATGATCTAGCACACATTGTCATAGTATCCCATCGATGTGTAATTTATACAAGTTTCCTACGATCAGCTGGTAATCGACTAATCTAACCACTGTTTCTTTCTTCTAGGATAATATCATATCAAATGGATTCATTCATGTGGTTAAGTATTGAATAATTTCATAAAATTGATCATCTACCATAATAACTTAAAATAGTTGTGCATTGGGTAAGATGTCGTTTAAATTACCTACATCCTCTCCTATTAGAATCTGCGACAATGGTCAGGTCCTACATTCAGTTTACCTAGCTTCACTATAAATTCAAAATCATAGTCCTAGAATAGTAACATCCATCTCTACATCCTCGTGCCCCCCAACACTAATTTTATCACTAGATATCTCAATGTAGAATGGTATGTATAAATATTGAAATGGGACCCTAATAGATAATGTCTAAAATTTTGCAAACAATACACCATTTCCAATCCCTCCCTTTATGTCCTCGTGTAATTTTTCTCAGCAGTCGATAACTTCCTACTAGCACATGTGATCAAATGGTCTAACGTGCATTCCTTTGGATGGGATAGTACTGTGTCGAGTGATATTAATGATGCATACAAATGGAAATGAAACTCCTTATAGTAATCTGGGAATACTATAATGGAAAAGTTACTAACTTCTATTTTAATATATCCAGACCATTCCAACATTCTTCATTCCATTGAAACTTAGCTTATTTCTTCAATAAATTTTCATTGTTCATGTAATCTGCACATAGCCTTTAATAAATTTTCGGTACCAACCTGTATGACCCAATTCTATTCTCAACTTTTGCATGGATTTAGGTGGTGGTAAATTAACAATTATTTCTATCTTAGCTGGATCAACTAACATACCTTACTTGCATACTACATATCCTAACAGTATCTCGAATGGTGCGCTGAACATACATTTCTTAAAATTTAACAAAATATGACATTGTCTACACCGATTAAGAATCAACCATAGAGTTTCTATGTTATATTTCAATAGGATAAAGAAAACCCAATCATCTAGGTATACTTCAAGAAACTGATGAATAAACTCCTTAAATGCGGTGACAACCACTCTAGAAAATACAACAGGTACATTCTTTCATCCAAACAAAATTACTTTGTACTGATAGCTTTCCCTCTACATGGAAAATGTAATCTTGTGTTTTTATTATGGTGCAATATTTATCTTATGGTATCTTCAAAATCCATCAGTTAAAAAATATGCCTCTTGTCCTTCTATGTTTTCTATTACTTCATATGAAAAAGGGGTCAAGAATGGGTAATGTAAGCAAGCAACATTCAATTTTCAGAAGTCTACACAAATTCTAATTACCCCCCGTATTTTTATCCTAAAACACCATCATATTTATACATTCATATTATGCGATGAGTTCAATTATACCATCTTATATCATTTTTTCGATTTATTCCTTCACTTTTTCCATATACTACTGACATATCATATACGGGTGTTGTCTTTGAAGTTAAAGATATCAAGTCTAGTCCTAGTATTTCTTTCCTTGCTTGCTGATAAGTCTCATTTTCTTCCCATGGGTTAAATGTGGGCCTAGGATAAACTACTTTTATTATATATTTTTCTAATCCTTTTTCTTTCCTTCTCACATCTATTCTGGTTCTTGTATAGTCATGTGTAATAGCTGCTACTTTTGGCTAGTCATCGCGCTCTTCAGAAGCTATCAATTGCAAGTTCTGGTTATGGTTTTGATTCTGATTCTGATGTTGGTTTTCATTCCCTCTTTCCTTCCACTTTTATATCAACTAAGGATAGTATTATATTGCATGATCCAAGGACTTGTAATACATGCAGGTTGTGCAAGGATTTGGGAAATATTTTGCTAAGTTTCTCAGTTGATTGCGGTTGTAACAAATTATCGGTCCTGTCCCTCCTCGACCAAATCCTCCACATCCTTGAACTCTTTTGAAACCTCCATGTACTCCATGATTAAATACTCTTGGAGTGTTATGCTATGGGATTCCTCCTTCTACTATGATATTTTTCTCCTAGATTTTGTAAGCATCTTAAGTGCACTCTCTCATCAGGTCGACTCCACGACACTCTTTCTCATCATGTCCTACTAACTTGCAAAAATTACAGAATAAATTCCTCGGGGTGCTCTGATATCTCTGCAATAGGGGAAAAGAAGTCGGTTGATGCTCCCATGTCTTAGATATCTTTCAGTACCCTACTCCTCCTTCAAATGGTTTTGGTGCTCATGTTTCCATATACTACACAAAGTATGGACACTCTTTTTTTATGTGGCCTTTTGTCTTACATGTTATACACCAAACATGTTCATGGTTTTCCTTTTCCTTCATTATCTCTGACAATTGAATCCTCAATGCAACCAACTGTGACTATACATGCTCCATACCTGTGCCATCTCCTACAGGAGATGCTTCTAATTTCATCACAATTTGAATTGCAATGTGACATTTTTTTGTGTTAATGGAGAATTGATGTTTGGCAATAGGCCTGTTATAAACCATTATCGGTGTTGTTCTTCAAAAATAAAAAAGGTTAACCTACCCATTACATCCTTAAATCTCTGGTCAAAATCCCACATTTTCTTGTTTTGTACTTTCTTAATTTCCTTTAGCTTTGTAATATATTGAGATTCAAATTTTGACTTCCTAAATTCCTTGACCAACGCTTGTCCAATTTATACGAAATTTCTTGATTTTATGGACATTGTAGTTGTCTGGTACTTCATATACCATATCAATGTGTGATTTCTAAAAGTTTTTGCTAACTATGTGATTTTTCTTGCTTCATCTTGGACGTTTTTCACATTCCATATAGTCTCACATACAAACATATGTTGTTTCGGATCCTATGACCTAACTACATAGAATTCAAGAATCCTCAATGTATTTTCTATCCCTTCCATTATGTTTTGCGTTCTATTTATCTTTGATAATGTTGAATGGCTCTGGTTTGTTGTGTTGTTCCCACTATTCTGAATATTTATTACTATTGTTCTTGATTTGGTTCTAGTTCCTGCCTCAATTCTTAATGATGCACAAGGGGTCATGTGTTCATCGCAGATTCTGGTATGAGATGGAATTCCGTGGTCTACTAGGGAGTATTGAGGATCTCTCTCTTTCCTTTTTCTCTCTGTGTACGGTATGATCTAAAATTTTGTGCAGTGGTTACTACCCTCGAATTCTCTATGCTCCTCTCCTTTCCTAGCGATAGTATCCTTCTGTTGGAAAATATTTAACAGACAGCGAATGCTTGTCATTGATGGCAAGTACAACAATGAAGATGGCATGAGTACATAAAGTATGTAATAGATGGGCATTATGAGAAGATGCTGCAGAGAAGATTTGAATAAGCTCATAAGAGATAATGCAGAGGATTGCTGGCAAGAATAGCGATGGCAAAGATCAGCATGATCAACAACACAGTGATAATGGGGGAGGAGAAACAACAGTGATCGTTGGATCAACAATTCAGAATTCTCGATGACTGTCAGATCTCAATATAGACAAGAAGAGTGTGCAGATATGGAGGATATATCTCGGGCGTTAGATCCGAGCATAAGGATCGACCATCGTAGGATCCAAGAGAATCTGCACGATCTTTAAAAGTGCAAGGTGAAGCGAGTTCATGAAATCTCAAAATCCCGATGCAGACACAATGAAGACTTGCAAAATCATGAAAAAGATGTTGATCATCAATACACCAAAAGACGTGGACCATTGATGTAAGCTCCATTTCATAGTTTCGTCTATTGCGACTTGGAGTGACAAGAACCTCCATCGAAGGAATCATGAGATGTGAATTCATGATAAGATATGGATCGTAGATTCATTGAGATCATGGACCATTGATCTAAGCTCCATTTCAGAGTTTCGCCTATTGCAACTTGGAGTGACAATAACCTCCATCAAAGGAATTACGAGATGCGAATTCACAATGATATCTGGACCGTAGATTCATCGAGATCGTGGACCATTGATCCCATGCCATTTCGGAGTTTTGTGAATCGCAACTTGGAGAGGCAAGAAACATAACCACCAAAATCGCGATATGATCTGAGCCATTGAATTAAGATCAGATCTGGACCATCGAATCATAGGACAAGTCGTTGACTTGGAATAAATGGAGCATGGTGTGGAAACTCGTGAGATGCAAGATCACGATAAGATCTGGACCGTCAGATCTATGGAGATCTCAACCATCGATCAGACTCGATGAAGTTCATAAATTCGCGAAATATGAAACGCCTTTTGGGAGAGCCTATGATCATCACTGGGGGTCGCGAGAAGGGAAGGAGTCAGTTCAGATAAGCTCCATTTCGGGGTTTCGGGGATCACAACTTGGAGAGTCGAGATGCCTCATCTCCGGATTCACGAAATGTGAATTCGTGAAAAACACTTTATGCATAATTGCTTGGTCATGGCCATGGTCATATAGAGGAAGGAGCTAGCACATAAAATATCTGTATCGGAGTTTCAGAGATCACGACATGAAGTGTCGAGACACTTGGCCACAGAAATGCCAAAATGCCAAAACACGATATAAAGCCAAGATTAATAAAGTTCATTCAATGATGCAGATAAATGTGAATATGATCGAAGGGCTACTGTTCTCTCTCATAGTTAATTCATCTGTTACAAATCAGTTAGCAAAACTGATTCATGATTCCTGATCGATTGGCGTTTCAATTGCTTGGATGATTTTTCTTTTTCCTCAGAATATTCAAAGTGCAACTGTTGTGGGTGTGGTTCAAAAAGGAAAAAAAAAAGATACAGACTATGCGGGATTGGTTGTTCTAGACGAAAAATGAATTAAACTGTAAGAAAGGGAAAATCACAATATGCGCAGTGTGAGAATGAAAATATGCGCAGTGTGAGACTGAAAATATGCGCAGTGTGAGATAAAAATCAGAGAGGAGTAACAAATGAGGAATAGACTTGAAGCAAAGAAGAATGGCAGAACAAGTTGAAGCAGAGAAAAATTGCAGAACAAGCAAAGGAAGAGAAGAATTGTAGAACAATTAGAAGAAGATCAGATTTACAGAACAAAGAAGAAGTGGTAAGAATCGATTTATTTGTGTAGTTGGTTGTTTAATC
>JASDQU010738702.1:14995-32123 GCA_032191745.1 Picea mariana
TTTGGCCTCGTGGCTCCGGAAGTTCGGGACTTCAGAGTAAGACTGACCTTACTATCCTTACGCGGAATGAAGGTGACTGGGAGACTCGGTCTCCCAAGAGATTGACCGAAGATAGGTGGTCCCCTAGGTGGTTGGGTGGACCTATCTCACCAATTAAACCAAGGCCCGAAACCCCAAAGGCCAGAGCTGCGAAGGACCTAGTACCGTAGATCACGGGATCCTTCAGATCCTTTCCTAACCGTCGTCATATTGGGGACGCATGGCGCTAGTCCCTCTACTATAGAGATTGGATGCTTCAGAAGGTAAGAGGAGTTTTCTTAGAAATACTCCCGAACACCGAAACTCTAAGGTAATTAGATCTGTAGATCTGTAGGTCTACGTGACTGGATCTCAACAGTGAAATTTGAGGAATGAAGAAGCCTGCCAGCCTGAGGTCACAAGGCACAAAGACGTCATCCCTGGTGACATGGATCCAAACTTAATGAGCCACATATCACCTAGCTTCATGCGCATCACCTACCCCATAGGACCCTTGGACTGTGACGTGCATCACCCCGGATGAGGGCACATGTCGCCCCTGATCCCATTTCATGTCAGCCCCTGGTATGTGACCATGTAGCCAACATGGTTGGAAGAGGGACTGGGACTCCACAAGTCTGGAACTCCAAAACTTCAGGGGATTGGGAGCATAGTATCGTATAGAATCCAAGGAAAAAAAAACTCCCGAAGCCCTAGACCCTAAGTCAATCTCAGTCATTAGATGTGGCAAGAGTATGTACCATCGATTTGACCCTTGTCTGTTTGAGGATTCATACTTTGGTGTAATCGTAGTTAGATGAGTCAAGGATACCTGAAGTCTGAAGTCCTGATGCGCCCGAGGAACCTATGGAGTCGAACCTACATGGAGATCCCGTGGCCCCGACCAATGAACACCCAAGGAGCTTGAGAGAGGCGTATCCACCAGTTCTAAGTTTGGTTCTAAGTGTGGTGACTACAATGGGAAAGCACTGGACGGGAATAATGGAATTTGAGACCCCGTATGGAGGTCTTGAGTTCTTAATAAGAACAAAATTTTGATGCCCCACCGTGGGTGTGTTACAAATTGGTATCAGAGCATGGTTACAACACTTAGATTGCTTGGGCTCATGGAAAAGTTGCGTAAAAACCACATTAAAGGGATTTAAGGGTAACACCCTACCTTACTTCCTTCCTAAAAAGTCTGGTTAAGCCCTTATTACAGAAAATAATGAAAGCTTCCTGATGTGTGTGTGTGTATTTCAAAAATATGAGCTATGTATTGTTCATGAACTAACACTTTTATCTAATAGCAAGTGTTTTTCAACACTCAAACGGTCGGTCAGCCGTGGGAAACTGCAAGCATAAAGGATGGTGACGCGCCATGAAGTGGGGGATGGTTCCTACAATAGAGATGAAGAATCTAATGAGAGGAGGGTCGTAGAGACTCCTCCGGATATGGATGAAACTGTAAGGAGCCTCATGGCTGAATTACAGAGCTGCAAGGCTAACAACGGGCGATTGATAAAAGAGCAAGAGAAGCAAACAAAAATTAATGTAGTCTTGCTGCAGAGTTTATCTGACATACAAATACAACTACAGCATGGACCTACCACCACTCATGTGGACCGACGACAGACGAAGAGGAGTCGAAGTCCACTTGAGATATGAAGACGTGGTCCCATAAGTGGCCCCACTAGAAGGAGTACCTCGAGGAAGGTCCAATCTAGAGAAAGGGGACATTGATCAGGAGAATCCACTAGAAAGGAAACCGATGACTCAGAGGGATCTTCCAGTAGTAAAACTAGCTCACATTCTCAAAGGAAAAGGAAGAAATGAAAGTATTCCAAAAGTCATGACCCTGAAGAGTTCAAGAAAGCCAAACCACCCTCCTTCGATGGTGAGATTAAGAAAGGGGAAGAGGCATAAGCCTGGTTTCTTGGACTAAAGAAGTACTTCAGAGTCCATGATTTCTCTTAAAACTTGAAGGCTCGAATAGCCACCTTCAACCTAAATGGAAAGGCTTCCATTTGGTGGGAATACCTTAAGAGTGTGAAAGGAATCCATGAAGAGGACCTATCTTGGAAACGGTTTGAGAAACACTTCAAGAAGAAGTATCTGTCATAAAATATTTCGATGAGAAGACTAAAGAGTACCATGAACTCAAGCTGGGACAACTCACCATAGAGGAACATGTCAGTAAATTACTTGAGTTGTCGAGGTATGTACCCTACACAAAATAGGAAAAGGTAAAAGTGCAACGATTTATCATTGGGTTACCTAAGACCTACCAGAATAGGATTGAGTTTGACGAGCCAAAGACCTTAGAAGGAACTATCTGAAAGGCAAGGTATTGTTATTAACAGTTTGGGCATAAGACAGAACCTCGCGAGGAATGGAAGCAGAAGAATAGTTTGGGGTTCAAGAAGAAGGGGTTAAAATCCACAAGATTTAAGAACTATAGGAAGGATTCAAGGATGATCCTTCCTACCCGAAGTGTGCACCAGCAGAATTTCCTCTCCCAGAGTGGAAATAAACCTTTTGGATTGACCCTAGGAAAGACCGATAACCCAAAGAAGGAACCCTTGAAATCTTGGGGTTGTGGAGAAGAACATCTACTGAGGGATTGTCCACACAGACAATAGAACAATGGGAGAGTTTACAACATCCAAGAAGCTACCACTATCATTGATGTGGCTAGGAGTATGCCACAGATTTATGCAGCCGTAGATAATAAACAAACCGACCACCAACCTTCAGTGGTGGAGATGGAAGGTATGATCACCAACCATCTAGTTTATATTTTAATTGACCCTGGTTCTAATTTGAGTTATGTGGCCCCTCAGACTGTTGATAAGTGTAAATTGCATCCACATAGACATGCTAAGCCATGGTTGGTACAACTAGCCAATGGCACCAAAAGAAAAATAGCGGAGGTCATACCAGCTTGCCAATTCACTGTGGATGGATAGCCCACCCAAGATGCCCTTAACATACTTCCCCTAGGGTCTTATGACCTATTGATTGGTATGGACTATCTAGCTGCATATAAAACTAAGCTAGATTGTTACCATAAAACCTTGGAATGTGTAAATGGAGAAGGGAGAAAGATAACCCTCCAAGGGATTCATAAGCATGTCTCAGTGAGACGAATATCATCCCTTCAAATGAAAAATTATTGCAGAAAGGGATGTCCTCTATATGCAATACAGGTGTTGGAAGCTGTTGAGGATGACAAACCAAGATTAGAATACCACCCCATACTAAGAGAGTATAGAGACATGTTTCCAAAAGAGGTACCGGGTCTACCTCCAAAAAGGGACATTGACTTCTCGATAGAACTTGCACCGGGAGAAGTGCCGGTGTCTATGACACCCTATAGGATGAGTGTGCCCGAGCTAGTTGATCTCAAACTACAGCTAAAGGAAATGATGGACAAAGGCTACATCTGGCCCAGTGTGTCTCCATAGGGAGCACCAATCCTGTTTGTGAAGAAGAAAGATGGTACACTCTAATTGTGCATAGATTATAGACAACTCAATAAGACAACCATAAAGAACAAGTACCCCTTACCAAGAATTGATGACTTGTTCGACCAATTAGGGGGTGCTTCCATCTTCTCAAAGATTGACTTGAGATATGGATACCATCAAGTCTAAATCAAGGATGAAGACATCCACAAAACTCCCTTCAGGACAAGATATGGTCACTATGAATTTGTGGTAGTACCATTTGGATTAACCAATGCCCCTGCCACTTTTATGTGCTTAATGAAAAATGTACTCAACAAATTCCTAAACAGATTTGTATTGGTTTTTATTGATGATATCTTAATCTACTCCAAGAATAGAGAGGAGCATGAAGAACATCTTAGAATTGTACTTCAAGTTCTAAGAGATCATCAGTTCTATGCTAAGTTTAGCAAGTGCGACTTTTTCCATAAGAAAATACATTACTTGGGCCATGTTATATCTGAAGAAGGGGTGGTAGTAGACCCTGACAAGATCAGATCTATCATGGAATGGCATACCCCAAAGGATGTTTCAGATATCAGATCCTTTATGGTCCTAGCATGATATTGTTGAAGGTTCATAAAAGGATTTTCCAAGATTGGTTGTGAAATCACTGCCCTCCAGAAGAAGGGGGTTAAATTTACTTGGACTTCAGAATGTGAAGAAAGGTTTTAGGAACAAAAATATCTTCTGACCCATGCACCAGTGCTGAAGATCGTAGACCCTGATAACGACTACCTCATGTGTACAAATGCATGCAAGGAAGGACTCAGAGGATTCCTTATGCAAGAAGGATGTGTAATTTGCTACGAATCTAGCAAATTGAATGAGAATGAAATCAATTATGTGACCCACGATCTAGAGTTGGCTGCCATAGTGCATGCTTTAAAAATGTGGAGGCATTACCTCATGGGTAGGAGATTTGTACTCATGACAGACCACTATGGGTTGAGGCACTTGTTTGATCAACCAAAACTCAATGCTAAACAAGCTAGGTGGATGGCTCTCCTTAGCGAGTTTGATTTCGAAATCAAACATATCAAAGGAAAGGAAAATAGGGTGGTCGATGCCCTTAGCAGAAGTATGAAAACAATTCATCTGGAAGTGGTGAGCACCTGTGAAGCGAATGTCAAGGAAAGAGTCGGGAATGCAAAAGAAACATATGCATTCTTCAAGACCGTGACATCGTACCTGAAGCAAGAGCCCGCGGGGCTAAAGTATGAAAGCTACCAGATGCTAGACGAAGGTCTACTGACTTACCGAAATAGATTGTATATCCCAAGTTGTGACGACTTGAAGAGGTTCATAATGGACAAATTTCACAAGAGACCATACACTGGCCATCCGAGTTACCATAAAATGGTCACGACCATTAGGAAACAATTATATTGGCATGGATTGAAAAAGGACATCGCTGAATATTTACCTAAATGTCTAGAATGCTAGCAAGTTAAGGCTGAACACGACCACCCAATAGGGTTGTTTCAACCTCTACCAATTTCAGAATGGAAATGGGAGTCTATCACCATGGATTTCATCACCGGGTTGCCAAAATCGCCCAGGCAGAACGATGCCATCATGGTAGTGGTGGACAAGTTCAGCAAGTCCGCTCACTTCATTCCCGTCAAATCGACTTGCAAGGCAATAGATATTTCCAACATATTCATGAAGGAGATATTTATACTGCATGGCATGCCTAAGGAGATTGTATCTGACAGAGACACGAAATTCACTTCAAGCTTTTGGAAATCCTTGATGGTTGTTTTTGAGACTAAATTGTTGTTTAGCACAACCTATCACCCTCAAACCGATGGACAGACAGAAAGAGTAAACCAAATATTAGAATACATGATAAGGATGCATGTAATGCATCAACCTAAGAAGTGGGAAGACTACCTGCCACTAGTGGAATTTGCCTACAACAACGATTATCAAGAATCACTGAAGATGAGCCCTTTCGAAGCTCTCTATGGTAGACCGTGAAAAACACTAGTTAGTTGGAGTAATCCCGTGGATAAAATTACAATTGGACCTGGCATGCTGAAAKAAATGGAACAACAAGTAGTTCAAATAAAGCAAAATCTGAAAATCGCTCAGGATAGACAGAAAAGTTACGCTGACATAAAGAGAACTCCCAGAGAATTCAAGACAAGAGACCATGTCTATCTCAGAKTTAGGCCCARGAAGAGTTCCTTGAGGATGGAAGATTGTGCCAAGATGGCACCTCGGTATTGTGGACCCTTTGAAGTTTTAGATAGAATGGGACATGTAGCCTATAGGCTAGCACTCCCTCCCACAATAAAGGCACATAATGTTTTCCATGTTTCATTATTGAAGAAATATGTACATGATTCTAATCATATAATTGACTGGTCTATGATCTAGGTGGAACCGGGGGGAGAATTCCTGCCATAACCTCAATACATACTAGACAGGAAGGAAACCCCACTCAAGAACTGAACCATTGCACAAGTCAAGGTGCAGTGGAAACACTTTGGCCCAGATGAGGCCACGTGGGAAATGGAGGATGTCGTGAGACATGCATATTCATTTTTGTTCACTTCTGTATATACAGAGCACGTTAATAGATAGAACATCGAGGATGATGTTCCTTTAAGGGGGAGGGAATTGTAACACCCTGTTTCCCCCAACTTGTAAATATAACTATAATGGCSAAGAGACTATGGAAAACTCCATATGTGTGAATATTTATTCGATGGACTTTTGTTTGAAAGGTAAATGAATGTAAATTTAGTTATTTACTAGAAAGCGGGGAAGTGTTTCATGACTGCTGGAAAGGGGGTGTACTTAGAAAGACCACAAATGCTATACAAAGAGATGGTGAAGGGAACCATGAATGGTTGTGTTAACCTTCACCAAACCAGTACTTATTGGATTTAATTGCTCAGGACCATAACAGTCCTCTGACCCATAAATGAATTAAAGTCAGGTTGGTAGGTGGGAAGACCTCCTTAATAGTTAATGAGGGGATGGGGCATAGCACCCATCTGTAAGGCTTACAGACTTGACTGTGGGATGGGAATTCGAGCCATATGTGACCTTGCTGAAAGAGGCGAGAAAGGAAGGTNCGAGAGGTGAATCTCTCGGTATCAAGAAATAACTAGAAATAAGTGTTCTGATAATAGGAAATGGCGAAGAAGGTTATGATACAAGCTGATAAATGAGGCCGGTCCTCCTTGCTTGGCATTGTGTAAACCATTGCCAAGATCCTACGGGAGGAGGAGAGTAACCTCCATCCCTACTATTGTTGAGCCAGAAGAAAAGATTGTGTTGCAGAGCATCGTGGTATAGCTCGGGGGTGGCTAGTGGTAAATCCGTTTGGAGTGGCTGTGCCTATGGTTGGGAGGAAACAAGCACCCCTTCCAACAGTTGCTTCACATTGTCTGGTTCTAATAAATATTTTCCCTGCTTTATTTGTTGAACTGGAATAATGGATGAATACTTGGACTTATATATATGTGCATTTATAAATGTTTTATGTGTGAAATGGCTATGTTATGTGCATGCCTTTATCTCCTTGTGAATTTAAACTTCCAACCGATAGACTGTATGCCCAGTTTGACTCCGGAGGATTTCTGAGGCATAATTTGTTAAGATGGTCGAGATAGGAGATATCGTGTCAACCCGAAACCATCCGTCTGAAGAGGATACCTCTTTTAGACCCCTTTGTTGTGTGACCAGAATGCCAGACCCAAGTCCTTAATCCTTTCATAGCAAATCTCAAGAGGGGTAGCGAAGTTGAAGCCTTGAAAAGAGAAGGTCTCTTTGTTTAGAAGATGAGTGGAAGAGATTCGTTCGAAAGGACCCATATGACTGATACCCAGGAATCTTGGGCTAAGCCTAAGGGGACCATGTTCCTTTGGCCTCGTAGCTCTGGAAGTCTGGGACTTTGGAGTAAGATTGACCTTACTAGCCTTATGCAGATTGAAGGTGACTGGGAGACTCAGTTTCCCGAGAGATTGATCGACGATAGGTGGTCCCCCAGGTAGTTGGGTGGACCTATCTCGGAAATTAAACCAAGGCTTGAAACCCCGAAGGTTGGAGCCGCGAAGGACCCAGTACCATAGATCGTGGGATCCTTCGGATCCTTTCCCAACCGTCGTCATATCGTGGATGCGTGGCGCTAGTCCCTCTACTTCGAAGATTGGATGCTTCTGAAGGTAAGAGGAGTTTTCTTAGCAATACTCTTGAACACCGAAACCCCGAGGTAATTGGAGCCGTAGATTTGTAGGTCTATGTGACTGGATATCAACCGTGAAATTTGAGGAGTGAAGAAGCCTGCCAGGCCGAGGTGACGAGGCATAGAGACGTCATCCCTAGTGATGTGGATCCAAACTTAATGAGCCATGTATCACCTGGATTCATGCGCATCACATACCCCATAGGACCCTTGGATCGTGACACGCATCACCCTGGGTGAGGGCACGTGTCACCCCTAATCCCATTTCGTGTCAGCCCTTGGTACATGCCCACCTAGCCAACATGGTTGGAGGAGGGACTGGCACTTCGCGAGTCTGGAACTCCGGAAATTTAGGGGATTGGGAGCATAGTATTGTAGAGAACCCAAGGAAAAAAAAAATTCGAAGCCTGAGACCCTAAGCCAATCTCGGTCATTGGTTGTGGCAAGAGTATGGACCATCGATTCGACCCGTGTCTGTCTGTAGGTTCAGACTTCGGAAGAATCGTAGTCAGATGATTCAAGGATACCCGAAGTTCGAAGTCCTGACATGCACGAGGAACCTATGGAGTCAGACCTACGTGGAGGTCTCGTGGCCCCGAGCAATGAACACCCGAGGAGCTCGAGAGAGGCATATCGACCAGTTCTAATTTCAGTTCTGAGCATGGTGACTATGTTGGGAAAGCCCTGGATGGGCATAATGGAATTTGAGACCCCGTATGGAGGTCTTGAGTTCTTAAGAAGAATGAAATTTCGACGCCCCACCGTGGGTGTGTTACACCTTGTCTTCCATGCTCTGAATTTAGAAGCCCCTTCTAGCTTCTTTTCCAACTTCATAGAGTAGGTAATAACTGCTTTGACTTGGTCAACCTTTGACTTTGACCAAAAAATCAAATTTGACGTCTTAGATTGCTGACAGTACTAGGAGGTGCACTAGGTTAGGGTGCACTAGGTTATCCAAAAATTAGGTAAATATCTTCACTTAAGGAGTCTTAACAAGAGGGTTAGGGTTTCGTTGCTACAACAAAAACTTTGACTGCAACTGCAACTGTAATTGTGCAAAAACCTCCCAATCAATCTTCCAGCGGTTAGACTATCCGAAGATAGTGTGGGCCCATAACCTGTTAGAAATAATAGGTTTTCTCATTTAACCATATACAATATAACAATATTGTCAACCAACCATAGGCCGAAGCCACCCCCGAGCACCTTAACCTTGACAGAGGGAGTAATTCTGGAAGCAAACCCTAGGTCCAAAATCCAATCAAGGTAGCATACCACTCTCCAGGGCTAGCGTACCAAGCAGAAAGTCCAAACCATAACGAAGAGAAAGTTGAAGCCTAAAACAAAAAATACTAGTTGTAGTAGATGTAGCTACAACTACTCTCTAGACTTTCGCACTTACTGAATTTTTGCAGTGCGCACTAGATTTCTGCAGTTGTGAGTTGTGTCTTTCAAATGAGCTTTGGCGTCCTGTATTTATACTCCTCCTTCTTAGCTGTCTGGGACAAATTATCATTCTGGAGGCTAAAAACTTAATATTAAATATTTCCTTTAGCCGACTTGTCTTCTAGGGTTATGTCCAATGATTTAGGGTTTCTTCTTGCTTCCGAGAATTTTCTATTCTTGTCAAGGTTACATGTGGAGGTTAATACCTCCTGAAGCTACCATAGTATTAACACGATCGTCAATTCATCTATCATCAGAAGCAGCCGAGAGGTCAGGGCGCTCTGTTTGGGACAGTTTCCAGGCGATTATGTCGAGTATAACCACCAGGGTGAGTTTTCTAGAGTTGCAACAGTTGTCATGAGTTTCCATAATTGCATCTTTTTCTTGATCTATCCATGCATGCACAGATCTGCCTTCATCTTCTGATCACGAGTATTTTGTATTAGTTTCTTGTATTCCAGTGACGATCCAAGAGATCTAGCTGACGATTTTATCTACTTCTAGCGCATTATTGTATTTCCTATTATTTCCCTCATAATACATGTGAATGAGATGGTGTTTGTTCCTTATTCTTTATGCATCATATATTCTACCTAAACATTAATTGAATGAAACACACATGTGAAAATCATCAAGCATGTTAAAAAATTAACTCAAACGCATCCATAAACCCCCAGAGTATCAGATCAGACAGTGGACTTGTCAGTTTAGCAGTGTTTCCTAGACTAACCAAGTTAGGAACATTTCAACTAGCGATTAATTTACACTACCAACCGAGATGGATGGATAAAATGTATGCATTCAATTGGGTCACGGGAAGACTCAAAGATGGTTGGAAGCGCTCCTCTGGACCTTACTGTAAGCACGAATGGAGATGTTTTTGTTTGTATGCCCAACCAGGTAAGATTTCATGTCTTGAGTATTTTATGTTGGTTTTACAGTGCCCATTACTTACATAGTCAGTTCCATCTACTACTGTAAGATTGAAGTAGTGTAATTGTTATCAACAGGTTTTGGTTGGAATCAGGTAAAGTAAAAAAATTAAATTTGATATAATTGCAGGTTCTTTATAGATTTTTGGAGATTTTGGGTTTATTTAGAAACCTCAAATAAACCCAAAATTTCCTTCACAATTTTGTCTATGAAACCATGCCTAACACATTATTTTCTTCCAAACTTACCACTGAAATTTCACTAAAAGGAAGACAAATTTTACTAAATATCATTTATGGGATATTAATTTTTCACTGTGATGTCATAGATGGGTACTTACCAATGATATTGCATGAGCCATAGCCCTAGGGAAACAGTCGAATTGGGTTGGCATTGTGCATAATGGAAACCATGAGGCATTGAACTGTTGCAAGAGTGGTAGTTGTATTAGAGGATCCAATGGGGGCAGGATGGTGTGGTTTTCAATGCACAAACCAGAGACATTTATTCCTATAACGTGATAGCCTCTACAAGTGACTCTTCTCTAGTATCTCACTATGAATCATATCCCAACAAACGTATAGACCTTCCAATAGGCCAACCTTCGCTTCCAGACAACAACAACAATAACAAGCTCGCTTAAGGCAGTGGAAGAAGGCGATGTAGCAACTATAGAGGCGATGGGAAAGATTTATGAAATCTATGTGGTAGGTGTACGTGTTGAATTTGAGGAAAGCTACACTTGATGCTGATAGTTACAGGGGACTAACATTAATGCAAGTGACAGTGACTATTAGTGCATGTCATCACTGCGGAAAAAAGACTTCAAAGTTGAAGTCGAATAGGATTGAAGAAAAAAAAGTTTCCAATTTATTTTAATTCTAACAAAAATTATTTTCCAAATTTCCCTATGTTAAACATTACAAATCGAAAAAAATAAAAATCAACTATACAACTAATAGTTAGTCAATGACTAACTCATCACTATAGTCCTGCCCTTTGACAGGGATTAATAACTACAATACAATTTCAATAAACAATTATAGTTGAGATGACTTAAATATTGTAAATATAAATGCCATGAGAATATAAAGAGGGTCTCTAATGGGGGATAACTCATCGGATGACCTTGTTTGACAAAAAGTGATTTGACATGATTGTTCTCTGTTAGATAGGGGTTGCTCAAATCGTAAATGGGGTGGGTCCCTTAGTTGGCTCATGTTCATCGGAAAATCTACCCATTGGTGGCCTATACGCTCATGATGGGCCTTTTCTAGTGATGGGAACTTGTTTTATTTGTTTGCTTTTTATATGTTTGCTTTTTAAAATCTAAAGTAAAAACTATATAAAATGTGAATTATATAATCAATCTAACTAACTAATTGTAGATTGTTAAAAAAAAAACATTTTTATATTAACGAGAGTGTATGAAGACTAAAATTTTACATACATGGAGAGTATTGTGCTGCTTGTAAGATATCGATGTAGGCTTCAAACAAAGTAAAGAGTTAGATAGATATATCTATCCAAGAAAACCAAATTAAACCAAATTAAAGAAAAGAGTCTGATCTATCTAAGAAAAACAAATTAAACCAAACTAGGCCTAGTTAGATAGATCAACCATGCAACAAAAACATAAAATCCAATGACTAAATAGAAACAAGCCTATGATCAAACATTATATTTACCTTTTGAATCCTCCTTTGGTTCCCCCTTTACCACCTTAGAGCCATTGTTCTCTACACCATCTTCCTTCCACGCTTCCTCATCTTCCCCTTTACTAAAGGAGGATTCACCTTCCTTGAAATTCACTTTCTTGGTTGAGTCTCAGACAAAGGTAGTGAGAACTAGTAAACCCCAGTGAGGTAGTGAGAGTGCATCCCTCCAAGAAAACCTCATGAGAAAACCCCTCAACACTTCCCACATTTCACAAATGGTGCCTAGTGTAAACTTGTCTCCATGAGACCAGGGATTATCTTGTTGAACTTGGACCATTCACCTAACTGGGCCATTCCTTCGACACTAATCATAGTGCAACCTGGA
This sequence comes from Picea mariana, assembly GCA_032191745.1. Lineage (NCBI taxonomy): Eukaryota > Viridiplantae > Streptophyta > Pinopsida > Pinales > Pinaceae > Picea > Picea mariana. The sequence goes on from JASDQU010738702.1 coordinate 27,146, forward strand.
TAGAATGAGTCTGCCCTAGGGAATGAGTGTTCAGACCATTTCCTAATGGAAATGACTATCCTGCACCAACCTCCAAAATGGACCATTCTTCGAAACTGTGAACTTCGAAAGAATGAATGCCCGACAAGGCAAACCATTCTACTTGAACACTACTCAGATTGGCTTCCAAAAAGAATGAATGTCCTATACCATTCCCCCACACTGGCCAGAAGGGGAATCATTGTCTATGGTACATCAACAATATATTGAACCATTTTCATTGCAAAAATGATTGTCCTATCTAGACCATTTTCTGAATTGGAAAATGCCTGTCTGTCAGAAATATGAAACCACTTTCCAAACTAGAAAGGAACTTCTCATCAATGCTACCTCTAAACCTAAGAGTAATCTCTTCCTTTTTCAATAAGGAAGTCGTCTCCGTGAGCCCTAGTTTGTTTCTTAAGTACGCAACTTTTTCATCTTGGACAAAGGCTTTACCAGAATATCTACTATCTTCTCATCAGTGGAGATATAATGGAGAACCACTTCTCTTTTTTTTACTTCATCATGGAGAATGTAATTCTTGATCTCAATGTACTTTGGTCTGTCATGGAGCATTGGTTTCCTGTGAAGGCTTCATATAGATTTGATCATTACAATATATCGTGGTCGAATTCAACACTTATGTTTCCTGCTAGCTCATGACATCATGGCAAGGCTCAAAATGAAACATATCCATGTAGCACTTCCTCTATCATGATGAGATTTTCCCATGGATTAGCAATCCATCATCCCAGACTTCTGAGTAGCTATTCTGATACACTATCTTTGTCATAAAATGTTTTCACCACGCTTCTGCTGTATATGAGATACTATGCATCAAGTTGTTTGAATCCATACAAGGTCTTATTATATCTGCATACATGGGCCTCTTTATGGTATAAGATTTTTTCTCACTCACTTTATTGGGAAGAACAATCTTTTACATGTAAATTACAATCCACGGATACTACAAGAGGTATATTTGGAACAAGTTGTTGTCATAGTCTTCTCCCTCCTTCTGGAAGAACCTTTGGATCTTGTAATGCTTCCATTCATAAGACTTTTTCACACTATTCTTTGTCATAACTTCCATTTCTTCTTCTCGGTTGCTTCCTAGTGAGTTCAAACCAAGTTGATAGTCTTGTGATTCTTGGTATAATAACTGGTTGTTCCGGATTTTTTTTCTTTCTTGGAATTCTCATGTTCTTCCTCATGTCTCTCTTTAGCTCTTAGGTCCATGGATTTTCTATAGATTTCATGCCCTGAAGATTTAAATTTATTCCTTTCATCATAAGATCATGGATGTAGATGGACAACCAAGATACTTTAAGGTTTTTTTTCAAATACGACTTTTTCCTGAGTCAAACTGAACACGTGTTGCTTTTCATGGCTACTACTTTCAATGGGAACATGGATAGATAATTCATAATCCTCAATGGATCATATTATTTAGGATTAGCTCCCACCTAATCTTTTCTTCATGCATGAATGCATGCTCTTCTTTTGGAATTCTATAATCATCTCCCTCCATCTAAGATAGTCCACGCTTCTGTCTACATTCTTATTGCCTTCTGCAGGGCGTCACAAGTCTTTTTCTAATTTCCTCTTGGTTGTTGACTTCTTTCTGTTTTGAATTCTTCTAGGTCTCTTCAGGTTTGATTCTCATTTCAGCTTATCTGGCAGTTGTTACTCATATAATAGTGTCCACATGAATTGTTACCAAATATTGTCAACGTGCTTCATCTTTTCATGTGTATTGCTTGACTTGTAGTCATCGTGATAACAATCCTTATCCTTTTATTCTTCCATAGGTAACATATTTTCTTCTAAGTAATAGATATACATGATATGTACATGAATAATGTAAACATGGTATATACAAGTGCTTTGAATAATATTGTTACCTTGACAAAGAAGAAGAAGTTTGTTTTATCCTGCTTGACTTTCTTTGACGTTTCCCTTTCTTTGACAACTGTTGCTTCGTCTAGTTCCTTCCTTTTCTTTAACTCAGGACAGTGGTTCCTGTAGTGACCATATTTTCGACAATTTAAGCATTGTATCTTTGACATATCCTTTTCTTGATTTGGTTTCTTCCTTGAGCCAAACTTCTTCTTATTCCTGAAATTCTTGAACTTTGTTGTGAAAGCTTGATCATTGTATTTCTTTTGGGATTTCTCTTTTGCGTTAATCCTTGATTCTTCTTGTGCACAACAAGTCCAAAGTTCATCAAATGTGGGATACTCATTTCTTGTGTTCATTCTTGTGGAAAATGCATCCCATGTCTTAGGAAGACCATTGAGTACTATATTTACCAGTTCCTTCTCTGAAATGATTTCTTCAATAGCTTGTAGTTGAACTCTTAACTGAGATATTCTCACAAGGTACGATGCTATGTTGTCATCATCATTCATTTTCATGTCACAAAGTTCATTCTTCAGACTCATTACTTGTCCAATGTTTCTGACTGAAAAGAGGTTAGTTAAGGCATCGTACATCTTCTTAGATGTAGGGTATCAAGTGGTCTTTTACATAGTCCACTATGATACTCATGGCATTGATGTCATTGTCTTTGAACTTCTCCATAACCGCAACGTTCTAAGGTTCTTTCTCTTTTCCTTCTTCAATATGTGGTTCCATGATTTTTACTTTCACAATATCCAACACTTTATTCTTGGCAAGGATGAGATCAATCCTTGTCTTCCATGCTCTAAAGTTAGAAGCCCCTTCTAGCTTGTTTCTGACTTCATAGAGTAGGTCATGACTGATTTGACTTGGTCAACCTCTGACTTTGACCAAAAACTCAAACTTGACGTCTTAGGATGCTTACAGTACCAGGAGGTGCATTAGGTTAGGGCACACTACGATATCCAAAAATTAGGTAAATATGTTCACTTAAGGTGTCTTAACAAGAGGGTTAGGGTTTCGTTGCTGCAACAAAAACTTTGACTGCAACTGCAACTGTAACTGAGCAAAAACCTCCCAATCTATCTTCCAGCGGTTAGACTGTACGAAGATAGTGTAGGCCCATAACCTGCTAGAAATAATAGGTGTGCATGTTTAACCATAGACAATATAACAATATTGTCAACAAACCATAAGTCTAAGCCACCCCCGAGCACCTTAACCTTGACAAAGAGAGTAATTATGAAAGCAAACCCTAGGTCCAAAAGACAATCAAGGTAGTGTACCAATATCCAGGGCTAGAGTACCAAGCAGAAAGTCCAAAGCATGACCGAGAGAAAGTCCAAGCCTAAAACTGAAAATACTAGTTGTAGTAGCTGCAACTACAACTACTCTCCAAATTTGCGCACTTACTGAATTTCTGCAGTGTGCACTAGATTTCTGCAGTTGCGAGCTGTGTCCTTCAAATGAGCTCTGGTGTCCTGTATTTATATTGCTCCTCCTTAGTTGTTTGGGCCGAATTCTCATTTTGGAGGCTAAAAACTCAATATTAGATATTTCCTTTAGCCGACTTGTATTCTAGGGTTATATCTAATGCTTTATGGTTTCTTCTTGCTTCCCATAATTTTCTATTCTTTCCAGGGTTACATGTGGAGGTTAATATGTCCCATAGCTACCATAATATCAACAAGATCGGCAGTTCATTTTTCATCAAAAGAAGCCTAGAGGCCAGGGTGCTTAGTTTGGGACAGTTTCCAGGCGATTCTGTCAAGTATAGCCACCAGGGCGAGTTTTCCAGAGTTGTAGCAGTTGTCGTGAGTTTCTAGAATTACATCTTTTTGTCGATCTATCTGTACATGTGTAGATATGGCTTCATCTTCTGATCATGAGTATTTGTCTTGGTTTCTTGTATTCCAATGACGATCCACGAGATCTAGCTGACGATTTTATCTACTTCCAGCACATTATTGTATTTACTGCTATTTCCCTCATAATACATATGAATGAGATGGTGTTTGTTCCTTATTCTTTATGCATCATATATTCTTCCTAAACATTAATTGAATGAAACACACATGTGAAAATCATCAAGCATGTTAAAACATTAACTCAAACGCATCCATAAACCCCCAGAGTATCAGATCAAACAGTGGACTTGTCAATTTAGCAATGTTTCCTAGACTAACCAAGTTAGGAACATTTCAGCTAGGGATTAATTTACACTACCACCCGAGATGGATGGATAAAACGTATTCATTCAAATGGGTCATGGGAAGACTGGTAGATGGTTGGAAGCACTCCTCTCGGCCTTACTGTAAGAATGAGTGGAGATGTTCTTGTTTGTATGCCCAACTAGGTAATATTTCATGTCTTGAGTATTTTATGTTGGTTTTACAATCCCCATTACTTACATAGTCAGTGCCATCTACTACTATAAGATTGAAGTAGTGTAATTGTTATCAACAGGGCTTGGTGGGAATTAGGTAAAGTAAAAAAATTAAATTTGATATAACTACAGGTTGTTTATAGATTTTTGGAGATTTTGGGTTTATTTAGAAACCTCAAATAAACCCAAAATTTCCTTGACAATTTTGTGTATGAAACCATGCCTAACATCTTATTTTCTTCCAAATTTACCACTGAAATTTCACTAAAAAGAAGACAAATTTCATTAAATAACGTATGTGGAACATTAATTTTTCACTGTGATGTTGGAGATGGGTACTTACCAATGATATTGCATGAGCCATAGCCCTGATGATACGGTCAATTTGGGCGGGCATCATGCATAATGGAAACCATGAGGCATTGAATCGTTGCAAGAGTGGTAGTTGTATTAGAGGATCCAATGCGACCGGGACAGTGTGGTTTTCAAAGCACAAACCATAGAGATTTATTCATGTAACATGATAGACTCTACAAATGACATTTGGCCAATAGCTCACTACGACTCATATCCCAACACATGTATCAACCTTACAATAGGCCAACCTTCGCTTCAAGACAACAACAACAACAGGCTCGCTCAAGGTAGTGGAAGAAGGCAGTGTAGCAA
>JASDQU010738702.1:51987-87795 GCA_032191745.1 Picea mariana
ATAAAGGTGAGTCAATGAACCTAGGTGCCTACAAAACAATAATTGTTTTGACATGGTCGGCCTTAAAATAATTATTAAATGAGAATTTTTTATTAATTGTAAAATCCCCTTAAAAATTCTAAGCTTAGTTAAAAAATTAGCCTAAGTCTAAATAGGGTAAGAAGACTAAAAACTAAATAATAAATTAATAAAAGGGGGATGAAGAAAAATCAAGTTAAGAATTAAATAGGAGAAAAGTTTTATCTAAAGATTAATTATATGGTTATGTGCAAGAAATACTAAATTGGAAATTAGGTTAAGAAAGGAAATAAATATAAAAAGAAGGTGTAAGCATAGAGAGGAATCTAGAGTCCAGTTAACTAGAGAAGAATCCCATTTTTAACTCCACGCAGAATTATAAAGGTGTCAGTCTTAAATTACGAATAAAGGAATAAACAAAAACAAGGAGTGATTTAAGGAGCGTTTTTAGGCGATGTGAGGGAATGCGAATTTTAATTAATTAAAATTTTGGAAATGTTCTTATGCATCTAGTGAGAGGGTGACAAGTGTATGGGGGAGGGGAAATTCTAAAATTTCTTAATTAAAAGGTGAATTAAAACGTGCAAAAGGATTGTGTCTTGGGAAAATGATATAAAATAACTGGTAAGGAGGAAAAGGGGATGATGACTGGTATGCGTAAGGTTATTCTACCAGAATTTCTTTGACTAATTTTTCTTGTGGGAGTTGGGATACCCAGCTCGAAAAGAGAGTGGTAGCTCGACCTTGCGAGGCGAGCTGGGAACTATATTTATCTCTAGTTTTGCATGTGTGGCCCCTTTGCGGCTCAGAGGGATAAGGGGGAAGAAGAGTACCCCTAGCGTTGGCTGGGAGGTACCAGTGAGGCCTTCATGGTTAGCAAGCGGGAGACAGGAGGGAGCGCAAGCGCAGACTAACAACTTCGGATTCCTCACCTCCAGCTACGGTAATTCTGAACTAAGGTTGCGCTCATTTAGTTTCAATTTAATTGTAGTTTAATTCTATTGCATACGCGTTTCTGGAAATTTTATTTAAGGTTTAATATTTTACTGAGATTTGATTAAGCATGTATTCGGCTTCAAAATTTAAAGGGATTGGGTATGCATTGTTTCCTGAAATATGTGTAAGTGAGATAACTTTTTGGTATGTGTTTCACTTCTCCCTTTTTATAGTGGGTTAGCTCCCATAAACCCATGATTTCTTACCTTCTTTACACAATGCAATTTATGTTTTTCCCAGTATATCATTTTCGTTTTTATTCTTTTTATTCAATGATAGGTGAGTGACCCCTTGCCTCTACATTGCGGTTATTGCTGGCCTGAATTGCACCCTATTGTCTTACTCCCCAGTAAAATCTTCCTCTACAATACTTTCCCTCCGTGTTGTTTTCTTTATAATTATTGTGGACTCTTGCTCGGCGTTTTGGAAAACCTAGGGTGATGCCCCCACCCTCTCTCTTTACCACAACGAATCCACCTTTCATGCTCAACATTTTTAAATCTTTACCCAATGAATTTACCATTCATGCTAAGCATTTTTAAATCTTTACCGCAACGAATCCACCTTTCATGCTCAAAATTTTTAAATCTTTACCCAATGAATTCACCGTTCATGCTAAGCATTTTTAAATATTTACCACAAGGAATCCACCTTTCTTGCTCAACATTTTCAAATCTATACCCAACGAATTTACCATTCATGTTAAGCATTTTTAAATCTTTAACACAACGAATTTACCCTTCATGCTCAATGTTTTCAAAGTTTTTACTCGACGATTTAGTTACCTTGCTTAGTGAACCTTTATCCCTTATTTCCCAACGTTTTTCTTTAATGTTGAGCAACCTTTCTCCTTTATTTGTTTAGAAAGTGCTCCCTTCATCTGTACATTTTTTTTATGTAGCGATTTCTAGAGTTGAAACAAAATTTATCCAAGCGAACTCCTCCCAAGGCATTCGCCCAGCCCCAAAGGCAACTCATGAGTTTTTCTGGGTGAATTGGTCTGAGCGATTTCATCTGAGCAAGAGTATCTTCTCACACATGAATTTCGCTACCCAAGGCTCAGTGTTTTCCACCTTCATGCACCAAAATTCGTTGCCAAGAGCTCAACGTCTATCCAATACGAGATTGTGTGGTACCTTTCCCTTCCATGCATTTTTGTCGGTGTAGATGCCTACGTGCTTGGGGGGCGGACTCCTGGTGTTTTACATTGCTTACTCGACATTTTTTAAGCTGCGCCTATGATGTAATATGTTTTGGTGCTCTCAGCCTTGCGATGTACATTTAACCCCCTTACAAGTAGGCAGATCCCATTTAATTCTTAAGCAATTGCCTTGTTGTCTTATTACCTTGCGGTCCTTTTTTTTTAACCTTGCAGAGTTATTTTTATTACCTTGCAGACTTGCAGTCCTTATTGCCTTGCAATCCAAATTTCTTATTGCAGTAATTATTAGGCTTTTACCTTGCAGTTGTTATTACCTCGCTTACCCTATCCGGCTTGCCTTGTTAATCTCTAATTACTTAATATTGTTAGATTGGAATTTAATTTAATTCAATTAATGAAGGCTCTTACGCTAGTTACCGTTATGAATTTAAATTAATTCCATTAATTTAATTTAAGGGGCCATGTGCTATATGGATTTATTAGTTACTTGAGTGACCAAGTTAACTTATCAATGTCATCGTAGTTAGTGTTAAGGTTTTAAGTTAGATAAAATGATGATGTGGTCATAGTTGCTTTTCTTTTAATAATATTTGAATAATAATTGGTATCATTAGCATGTATCAATGCTATAAGGTTAATTCTACAAGGACTTACTTAAGTATTGTTAATTATCATTGTCATTGAATTTTGATGTACAATTGAGTGATTGTGCAATGTATATTACATAATTTAAATTGTATCAATCATTATTCTATCGATCATCATTCAGATCACTACATAACCCACCAAGGTTGGTGAGGTTGATTGAATTAATTGATTAGTGTTTAGATCTCGTGCGCCTTGAATAAGGTTGACGTGTGTTGCTTGTAATTATTCATTCGCGCCCTGAAATTATTAGATTAGACTCCTTACGCTTTAGATTTAGTTGATAAATATATTTCGCCTTGAATGAATGCAATGTGCGGATGATTGGTGATTGGTTACTATTGCGCTTTAATATTATTGAAGTATGAATGATTTATTAATGGTATTTTCTTGTGCCTTGCGAAATAAAATTTATATCTCAAGTGTCTTGAATTGTTGATGTGTAAATGATGGATTAATTGAATAAAATGCTCACGCGCAATTCAATAATGTGATGTATGACTAATCGATGAATTAGACTCCTTGCGGGCACTGCAAATTTAATGTAATGTATGATGTTAGATATGTGTCTTCTTGCACGAAATGAAATTTATTATGGCAGATGATTGCATATTGTGATGGGGATTTGCGCCTAGAATATAACTGACAATTGCTTTTGCACCTTGGATTAATGTGGTCTATGATGTGTTATGTGAATGAGTACTTGGGCGCTTTCTTTAATTGTGGTTAGGATTGGTGTATTGATGAAATTGATTACCATTGATGTTGTTGACTTAGCATAGTTAGTTGGGACTTGATTATGTTAATGAGATGTAGACACCTCCTTGTTCCTCATAACAGTCGCCAGCCCTGAGACCTTAAATGGTTAAAATCAATTGGAACCTGGGCTTGATCATTTCTTATGTGTCCTAGAGGTCCTAACCTTGCAGGGTAGGATGGAAGGGTAGTATCTTATGTCATTCTTATGATTATATTTATAATCCTTAAGTTGTTGTTATGTTATCTCATGTTATCCTAGTGTTATCTGATGATTATCTTTATAAATGAGATGAGCGATTTATGATTCGTACTATTTATGCATCATTACTAGTTGTATGAATGCAATGCTTATGGGATACTATTTATTTGTGTTAATGCGTCGACATGCGTATTGTTATTGATGGTGATGATGTGTTGGCCTTGTGTCGTGATTAATTGTTAATGCATTAATATATGGGATGATGTGTCAATGATGTTTCTATTAATTGTGATGTTTTAAATTTCCTAATGCACAAAAAAAAATTACCTGTTGTACGTTGTTTTTCTTGTCACAACGATGAGGTCGTTTCATATAGTATCAGAGCAGGTTCAACCCTGCGACTGGGGATCATTACGCCTTCCACTGTATAAACATTTGATTAATAATTTATCACTAATTACATTGAATTGTATTCGTGCAGGTAATCATGGTTAGAGGACGCCGCAAAGGCAGATGACGTGGTGTTAGGGGAGGAGGCGCAACGCCTCCAGTAGCATCCATGCCAGAGGGGTCTAACCCCCAAGGAGAAGAACAAGTCATTGGATAGGAACATATTGTTGTGGGGGATGTGGTTGGCTTGATGAGGTCCTTTCAGAGGATGTCAGAGTCCTTGATTAGTCATCTAGATAGACATGAGGCCAGGGTACCTGTACCCCCAGAGGGTCCATAACACGCCTTAGCCAGTACTAGTAGAATTCACCAGGAACTTGAGAAGGTCAAGTTTCCCGAGTTATTGGGTGCCACGGATGGCGCAGATGCCAAGGCATGGTTAGAGAACATGGTGATGTGATTTTCACTTCACGACTATACCTCCAACATGAAATTTTGCATGGTGAAATTTCAACCGAAGGGGAGTGCTCTTCCATGGTGGAAGACGCTCCTACCACAACTGAACATGGTCGTCAAAGACGTGTAATGGGAATTATTCGAGGAGTGGTTCTGAGAGAGGTGTTTGTCTGAGGAATTCATTGAGCGTCATCTCAATGAGTTCAACTCCTTACGACAGAGCGGTCGTACAGTGCCCGAGTACGAGACCCGTTTCATGGAGCTGCTTAGGTATGCCCCACATATGAACACCGAGAAGCTTAAGGTCAACAAGTTCGTGTTTGGCCTTAACGTCAACATTCATGCGAAAGTAAGGATATTAATGCCTTAGAAATTACACGATGTTTTCTAGAAGGCCCTCATATCTAAGGAAGAGATCATCAACGGGGGTCAGAAAAGGAATCCTTCGAGACCGACAAGACATGTGACATCTGGTGCGTAGCATCATCAGACACCATATAGACATCCATCAGGATATTGAGGCACTCCGAGAGGATCCATGTTCACGAAAACCAATGCCTCAACAGTGGACTCCCTACTGAGGACCACAATGTCAGTAGCAACGTCATTCGTAGCAACAATAGTTCAGGCCTATTCAACAGAACAAATGAGGGTTGCAGGCTAGTGGGTCATCAACTTCTACTTTGGGGACTAGGAGTATTGGACCGAAGACTGGATGTTGGACATGTGGAGAGCCACATTACCAGTGTGACTACCCGGTTGAGAGGGCCAGAGCAGTCGGGTGAGCCGAACACACTATAGTAGGAGATTTGGGCAAGGCTCACCGAATTCATGCAGCGGTGAATAATCGTCAGGCCGAGCACAAGTCTACTGCGCTCGAGATGTCAGGTACCATCATTGACCAGAAATTTAGTATTTTGATAGATCCAGGTGCTACATAGAGCTCTATTTTTGATGCAACGCTAAAGATAATTGAGGTAAAGGCATTCGAACAGGAAGAGTTTAGCTACGTGGAAATGGCTTTGGGAGCCAAGAAAAAGGTTGGAGGTAAGGTTATTGATTGTAGCTTGAACTTGGGATATTTTGTCACGAAGGCCAACCTGTATGTCACGATCTTATGACGTAGTGATTGAAATGGACTGGTTGGAATCGCATGATGCGATACTCAACTGTAAGACGAAACAATTAAGTTTGAACGATGACGAGGGACAGAGATGAGTGATTGTAGGAAGAAACCATGGAGTTTCACTTAGGTTCATGTCTTCCCTACAACTACAAAAGAGTATGTGCAAAGGATGCAAGCTATATGCGATCTTAGCATTGAATGATAAGGGCGTGGTGGAAGGACTAGAAAACATTCTAGTAGTATGAGAGTTTGTGGACGTATTCCCAGAAGAGTTACCAGGGTTGCCGCTCGAAAGGGGATTGGAATTTACCATCGACCTAAAACTTGGAACTGAACCAATAGAAAGAACGCCTTATCGGATGTCGACCCCTGAGTTACAGAAGTTGAAAATGCAAATGAATGAGTTGTTGGACCTAAGAATTATACGTCCAAGTGTGTCACATTGGGGTGTGCCTATTATTTTGATACAGAAGAAAGATGGGTCACAGAGACTCTTCATTGACTACCGTCAATTGAACAAGGCAATGATCAAGAACCAATATCTGTTGCCAAGAATAGACGATTTGTTTGATCAAATGAAAGGCACGACGGTGTTTTTGAAGATCAACTTGAGATCAAGATATCACCAATTATGGATCAAGGAGGAAGACATTCCTAAGACCGCATTCAAGACGAGGTTTGAACATTATGATTTTACCGTGTTACTGTTTGGACTAACAAATTCCCCAGAGGTATTCATGAACTTGATGAATGGGGTGTTCCACGAATACTTGGACAAGTTTGTTCAAGTATTCATTGATGACATTTTGATATATTCTTGAACTATGGAAGAACATGACGAACATTTTCACTTGGTACTATAGTGCTTATGAGAGAACAAATTATATGGGAAACTGTCGAAATGATCTTTTTATCAATCGAGGATTCATTATTTAGGGCATGTTATCTCCGACGAAGGTATCGTTGTAGATCCAACGAAGGTAGAGGCTATTATTGAATGGCCTGTGCCGATGAACATACACGAAGTACGTAGCTTCATGGGTTTAGTGGGATATTATTGGCGGTTCATCGAAGGTTTTTCAAAGATAGAAAATCTAATTACGGAATTGCAGAAGAAAAACAAGAAGTTTGTATGGACCAAGAAATGTGCAGAAGCATTTTGAAGGCTCAAGGAGTTGTTGGCGACAACGCCGATACTAAAAGTCCTTGACATGGACGAGGACTTCTTAGCATGCACAGACGCATCCAATGAAGGCTTAGGTGGAGTCTTCATGCAAGACAATCATGTGATCGCTTACATATCAAGGAAGTTAATAAATCATGAGGAGAACTACGCAACACACGATTTGGAGTTATTGGCCATTGTGTATGCCTTGAGAGTGTGGAGACACTACTTGATTGGATGGAAATTCGAATTGAAAACAAACCACTGTGGTTTGTAGCACATTTTTAAGCAAAGTGACTTGAACGTGCATCATAGGCATTGGTCGGAACTGCTTAGCGAGTACGATTTCGAGATTACCTACATAAAAGGAATAATGAACAGAGTGGTAGATGCATTGATTCAAAGACCACGCATATTTTTCGGTAATACCTCTTTAGATGAATCTTCAGGAAAATATTCTATCTTTACAATGCAACAATGACTGGTATAAAGAGGTTAAGGAAAATATCAGACAAGACACCATGTTGGTACCAAAATTTGAGGGATTTAATGTAGACAATGACGGATTAATGAGGTTTAATAACCAGATTTGCGTACCACCTAACGACGATTTGAGAATTTTGATCTTAAAAGGAGCTCATAGAGAATTGTACATGGCTCATACAGGAGTCACGAAGATGAGGGAAAACCTTAAGCCCTTATTCTTCTGGAAAGGAATGAAGGTGGACATAATTAACTACATGGAGAGATGTTTAGAATGTCAGCAAGTGAAGGCTGAACATAGACATCCAGATGGATTACTACATCCACACATTATCCTGGAATCGAAATGGGAGGTCATTTCGATGGACTTTATTGTTGGATTGCCACTGATGGTAAGGAGGCAAGACTTGATTTTCATGGTAGTTGACACTTTGACGAAGAGTGCACACTTTATCCCTATGCATACAACGTATCATGTGCCATACATAGATAGAGTTTTCATCAATGAGATTGTGAGATTGCATGGTGTGCTTAAGAGGGTCATATATGATCGAGGATCAGTGTTTACAGGACGATTTTGGACTAGTTTCCAAGAGGCCTTGGGAACCCAACTTAACTTTAGTACCGCGTATCACCCAGAAATAGATGGGCAGACAAAAAGAACGAACCAAATCTTGGAAGATATGTTGCGTATGTACATGATGGACCAACATAAGCATTGGGAGGAGCTCTTACCCCTGGTAGAGTTTGCATACAACAACAACTATCAGAGCACCATTAAGATGGCGCCATTTGAGTTTATTTACGGGCGACCACGTTAGACGCCTTTGAGCTAGGATCGAATTAAGGATAGGGTCTTAGTAGGACTAGAAGTGATCCAAGAAATGGGAGATACAATGCAAATGATAAGACAAAGGATCAAGGAAGCGCAGGATCGACATAAGAGATTTGTTGATGTGCATCGTGTAGACCGAAGTTATGAAGTTGGTGAACAAATATTCTTGCGGGTGAAACCGCACAAGAGTTTGATCAAGTTTGGAAAGGGTGTTAAACTCTCTCCTAGGTTTGTGGGACCTTTTGAAGTTGTGGAAAAGAGAGGGCTTGTGGCCTATCGACTAGCCTTTCTTGATTCTTTGAGGCGTATGCACGATGTTTTTGATGTATCTGTTTTGAGACATTATGTTAGTGATCCTACACATGTGATTGACATGAGTTCCTTGCAGATGTCGGATGAGGGTGTGCTCACAACAGAGCCAATCTGCATTATGGACCATCACATTTGACAACTATGATGTTAAACAATCGATCAGGACAAAGTCCAGTGGGACAATTATAGTCCACACTCAGCTACCTGGGAGGACACATATGATATGCGCCAGTAGTTTCCATTTTTGTTTGATAGTTAGACATGTTAGATCTTGTCAGATAATTATTATTGCACCTATACTGTGAAACTTTGAGACGAAGTTCAAAACAAGAGGGGGTGTATGTAACATCCTTCTCTTGCGCGCACATGATTTGACTTATTCTTTGAGGACACTTGCGTGCAAGTGATCCGATTTTTAGTATATGATTGTTTGTTCGCTTATCGATGCTTATGATGATGTTGGATTATGATGTTATGTTATTTGATATCTATGTATAAACATGTGCTATTGACAAGTTTCTCTTGAGTGCGCAGGACACTTGACAGATTGAGGATGTCGATGGCATCAATGGACCCCCTCAGACTCTGGATCGAGTCAGGCAGTGGACTGTATACGGTTTGGGTATTTTTATTTTTGCATATGTGACATATGATCGGGTATATTATGATGTTGTTTATGGATCGTTGACATGTTTCGTTGATGGATGTAGGATGAAGATTGCTTGCTAATTAGACTCACATTAGGAGTAAAGAGTCCATGCACAACAACCAGATATTGAGGGAGAGGTGTGGCAACATCCCTACCACAACCTACTAGAACTCATGTTGTGGATCGAATTGTAGGTTAACGATTACCTAGTTCCAGAGATCCACGATGTCGCGAGGGCAGACTGAGATAGTCGCTCACAAAGATTCTAAGGGGTGCACAATAAGGTGGGGTCCTTATTCCTTAGAGGCCCTTAGTCTCTCACAAGGTCACCTAATGGAGTATTGACTCCAAGGGTTGGACAACTACCAAAATTAGTCAAAGGCGAGTGGCACCCTTGGAGCACGTTGCATAAATAAAACATAAATAAAGGCGAGTGGAACTCTTGGAACACAGAGTGCGTCTTGAAGGGCACATCACTATTTTTATAAAGGTGAGTCAATGAACCTAGGTGCCTGCAAAACAATAATTGTTTTGACATGGTCGGCCTTAAAATAATTATTAAATGAGAAATTTTTATTAATTGTAAAATCCCCTTAAAAATTCTAAGCCTAGTTAAAAATTTAGCCTAAGTCTAAATAGGGTAAGAAGACTAAAAACTAAATAATAAATTAATAAAAGGGGGATGAAGAAAAATCAAGTTAAGAATTAAATAGGAGAAAAGTTGTATCTAAAGATTGATTATATGGTTATGTGCAAGAAATACTAAATTGGAAATTAGGTTAAGAAAGGAAATAAATATAAAAAGAAGGTGTAAGCATAGAGAGGAATCTAGAGTCTCGTTAACTAGAGAAGAATCCCATTTTTAACTCCACACATAATTAGAAAGGTGTCATTCTTAGATTAGGAATAGAGGAATAAAAGACAACAAGGAGTGCTTTTAGGCGATGTGAGGGAATGTGAATTTTAATTAATTAAAATTTTGGAAATTTTCTTGTGCATCTATTGAGAGGGTGACAAGTGTATGGGGTAGGGGAAATTCTAAAATTTATTAATTAAAAAGTGAATTAAAATGTGCAAAAGTATTGTGTCTTGGAAAACTGATATACAATAACTAGTAAGGAGGAAAAAGGGGTGATGACTGGTATGCGTAAGGTTATGCTGTCGTAATTTCTTTGACTGATTTTTCTTGTGGGAGTTGGGATACCCAACTCTAAAAGAGAGTGGTAGCTCAACCTTGCGAGGCAAGCTGAGAGCTAGATTTTTCTATGGTTTTGCGTGCGTGGCCCCTTTGCGGCTCGAGGGGATAAGGGGAAAGAAGAGTACCCCTAGCGTTGGCTGGGAGGTACCGGTGAGGTCTTCACAGTTAGCAAGAGGAAGACAGAAGGGAGCGCAAGCACGGAATAACAACTTCAAACTCTTCGCCTCTGGTTACGATAATCCTAAACTAAGATTGCATCATTTAGTTTCAATTTAATTGTAGTTTAATTCTATTGCATACGCTTTTTTGGAAATTTTATTCAAGGTTTAATATTTTACTGAGATTCGATTAAGCATGTCTTTGGCTCTGAAATTTAATGGGGTTGGGTCTGCGTTGTTTCCTGAAATATGTGTAAGTGAGATAACCTTTTGGTATGTGTTTCACTTCTCCCTTTTTACAGTGGGTTAGCTCCCATAAACCTAAAATTTCTTACCTTCTTTACATAGCACAATTTTTGTTTTGCCCAGCATATCATTTACGTTTTTACTCAGCGATAGGTGAGTGATCCCTTGCCTCTGCGTTGTGGTTATTGCTGGCCTGGATTGCACCCCATTGTCTTACTCCCCAATAAAATATTCCTTTGCAATACTTTCCCTCTGTGTTGTTTTCTTTATAATTATTGTGGACTCTTTCTCTGTGTTTTGGAAAACCCAGGGTGATGCCCCCACCCCTCTCTCTTTACCACAACGAATCTGCCTTTCATGCTCAGCATTTTTAAAATCTTTACCCAGCGAATTTACCATTCATGCTAAGCGTTTTGAAATCTTTACCACAACGAAGCCACCTTTCATGCTCAACATTTTTAAATCTTTACCCAACGAATTTACTGTTCATGCTAAGCATTTTTAAATCTTTACCACAACAAATCCACCTTTCTTGCTAAAAAAATTTAAATCTATACCCAGTGAATTTATCATTCATGCTAAGAGTTTTTAAATCTTTACCACAACGAATTTACCCTTCATGCTCAACATTTTCAAAGTTGTTACTCGGTGATTTAGTTACCTTGCTTAGTGAACCCTTTTCCCTTATTGCCCAACATTTTTCTTTAATGTTGAGCAACGTTTCTCCCTTAATTTTTTATCAAGTGGTCCCTTCATCTCTACTTTTTTTTTCTGTAGAAATTTATGGAGTTGAAACGAAATTTATCCAAGCAAACTCGTCCCAGGGCATTCACCCAGCCCCAAAGGAAACTCACGAGTTTGTCTGGGTGACATGGTCTTAGCGATTTCATCTTAGCAAGAGTATCTTCTCACACTTGAATTTTGCTACCCAAGGCTCAACTTTTTCCACCTTCATGCACCGAAATTTGCTGCCAAGAGCTCAACATCTATCCAATAAGGGATTCTATGGTACCTTGCCCTTCCATGCATTTTTTCCGGTGTAGATGCCTATGTGCTAGNGGTCGCTAGCCGTTGGGGGAATCCTGGCGTTTTACATTGCTTACTCGAAATTTTTTAAGCTGCGCCTACGATGTAATATGTTTTGGCGCTCTCAGCCTTGCAATGTACATTTAACCCCCTTACAAGTAGGCATATCCCATTACATCACATAATTTAAATAATTTACAATGTACATTACATAATTTAAATTGTATCAATCATCATTCAAATCACTACGTAATCTACCAAGGTTGGTGAGGTTGATTGAATTAATTTATTAGTGTTTATATCTCGCACGCCTTGAATAAGGTTGACACATGTTGCTTGTAATTATTCATTTGTGCCTTGAAATTATTATATTAGACTCCTTGAGCTTTAGATTTAATTGATAATTATATTGCACCTTGAATGAATGCAATGTGCGAATGATTGGTGATTGGTTACTATTGCGATTTAATATTATTGAAGTATGAATGATTTATTAATGGTATTATCTTGCGCCTTGCAAAATAAAATTGATATCTCATGTGTCTTGAATTTTTGATGTGTAAATGATGGATTAATTGAATAGGATGTTCGCGTGCAATCCAATAATGTGATGTATGACTAATCGAGGAATTAGACTCCTTGAGTGCATTGCAAATTTAATGTAATGTGTGATGTTAGATATTTGTCTTCTTGCGCGGAATGAAATTTATTATGACAGATGATTGCATATTGTGATGGGGATTTGCGCCTAGAATATAACTGATAATTTCTTTTGTGCCTTGGATTAATGTGGTCTATGATGTGTTATGCCAATGATTACCCACACACCTTGTTTAATTGTGGTTAGGATTGGCGTATTGATGAAATTGATAACCATTGATGTTGTTGACTTAGCATAGTTAGTTGGGACTTCATTATGTTAGTGGGATGTTGACACCTCCTTGTTCCTCATAACAATCGTCAACCCTGAGACCTTAAATGGTTAAAATCAATTGGAACCTGGGCTTGAGCGTTGCTTATGTGTCCTGGAGGTCCTAACCTTGCAAGGTAGGATGGGCGGGTAGTATCTTATGTCATTCTTATGATTATATTTATAATCCTTAAGTTGTCATTATGTTATCTCATGTTATCCTGGTGTTATCTGATGTTTATCTTTATAGATGAGTTGAGCGATTTATGATTCGTACTGTTTATGCATCATTACTAGTTGTATGAATGCAATGCTTATGTGCTACTATTTATTTGTGTTAGTGCATCGACATGTGTATGGTTATTCATGGTGATGATGTGTCGGCCTTGTGTCATGATTAATTTTTAATGCATTAATATATGGGATGGTGTGTCAATGATGTTGCTATAAATTGTGATGTTTTAAATTTCCTAACACAAAAATAAAAAATAAAAAAAATTACATGTTGTACGTCGTTTTTCTTGTCGCAACGACAGGGTCGTTTCAGGAACCATGGGGAGATGAAGAGACTCGCTCTGCTCCACAACCAAGGCCACTCATCAAAATATTTCTAATAATAATCATGATTAAAAAACATGACTACTAAGAACCCATTGGAACAAAAATATACCTCACAATGTTTGGTCTAGTTTGAATGAATTCACCATAGTAGATCCACTATACGAGGAACCCATTGAAACAACAAATTATTGAATTTAATGTATAATAATAATGGTTCTCATTAACCTTTGGATAGGGGATCTCCAATGCTGACATCTCGTTCAATTTCTCCACTTTATATGGGCTAGGCATGACAAGGGATTGAGTAGCTCAAGGAGGTGACTTGAATCAAATTGCATCCTTAAATGTAGTTTTCTTTAAGGAAGAAGACATCCCAACTCCATCGCTCCTCCATGAAAAACATAGTGCCGGAATGAGAGTAGAATACTTACAAATATTCTAATCAAATAGTGAAGATAAATCCTCTAATTGTTTATCCTAAAAACAAAGAAATTGCTAAGCAACATGAATTCCCTGACTATGCTCTAGATTAAGTTTAATTTTTGCCATACAATAAATAAATATTCACCCATAGAGTTATTGATTTCTCATTAAGGGTTTTGACCACGATCTGAAATCTTGTTAAGATTTCAACCCACTCTCTTTCATCAAACACTTTGTATTCGTTCCTATAAGTCTTCTCACTAAACTTCCACTTTGTTGGAGAGCGTGGCCAAAAAACCTTTGTCTTCTTCTATTGATCAATCCTGGCTTAAATAATTATAACTCAAAGAACCACAAACTCCTTATTTACCATAGTTTAATCACTTTTGTCTAAAGTGAATCAAACAATCATCGAGAACTTTAGAAAGAAATTGACCATGGATTCCAAGGTCAATGTTGAAAAATAATGACACGGATATGGCTTAGAGACTAACTCAATGTTATGCCTTCCATCCATCAAGAAACCTACCTTGGAGTCAACATTACCTATCGCCATTGGTATACTACATCACTAGATGCAAAGCTTATTAGAATGGCCTTGGGAGGTGACCCTGTGATCATGAAGCCCTTGAGYAGATTGGACAAAACTAAAAACAAGACCGACCCGAGCTTATCACCAAGGAAGAAATGTGAAAACACAAGCTCATCAACAACCAAAAAGGAAACATATAGGGAGGCTCACACACATACAACACTAAAGAGAGTGACATCCATGKCATCTTGATTCATTGCAGTTCCCCTAATGAGGAACATTATATAAGTGAGACAAAGATGAGTGGAAAAGGGTTATAATGCCATGGGAAAAAGTAATCATCTCAACTTGTTCATGCTACAAAACCCCAATGCTCCAATATGTCGAACCAAGGTTGAAATCAAATGAAGAGACCTCTCCTCAAGGAAACCCTCCAACCACTTCCTAACATTCTAGGAATGTTGTCTTGGGTAATTGTTACTAAAATAGAACATGTACTCCTAACCAAAAGGGACTCTCCCCGGCTTGAACCCACGACCTCTTAGTGATCTCCACCTTGAAATTGGTTAATTCAAGTTGATTAAGCTAACCCATTGGGCCGTATGTGTGTGTGTGTGTGTGTGTGTGTGTGTGTGTGTGTGTGTGTGTGTGTGTAGGGAAAACCTCATGGAATCCCCCTCTTCTTTGGAATATCTAGATGGAGGGAAGATAAATCACCAACCACAATAGCATATAGTAACCTTGACGGACCCTACTGGATTTTAATTTTTGGCTTAAGGCATCCCCGTCAACCACATGACTTGGGTGGATGGTTCAACAGATTGAGCTAACCCTTGGGGTTATTTTTTCTAAGAAAAACTTCATGGGATCCCCCCCCCCCTTCTTTGCTAGAATATCCAAATGGAGGGAAATTCAAATACAAGCCACAAAAGTTGTTAGTAACCCTAAGGGACTCAACCCAATTTGAACTTGTAACCTATGGTCTCCTCATCGACAACATGCATTGGGTGGATGGTTCAATATATTGAGCTAAACTTTAGGGTATTTTGGGTTTAATATTCAACAACAAATACACTCAAACATATAGTAATCAAGGGACACTCGAGTTTTCACTCAAAAATACCCTAGAGGGGAAATTCTATGCAATCAACCCATTCCTATGTGTGTTTCTATTATACCATAGGTCTCTTTATATAATAGGAAACCATAAAAAATACGTCAAATTTAAGATATTTAAGATATGGCATATCTAATATATCATTAAATCCTTGAGAGGATTGGCCAAAACTACAAACAGGACAAACTTGAGCCTGTCACCAAGGAATAAATGTGAAAACACAAGCTCATCGACAATAAAAAAAAATGCATTGTATATGGAGACTCCCCCACACAAAACACTAGATATAGTGAGATCCATGACATCTTGATTCATTGAAACATCCCCAATGAGGCGCTCCATATAAGTGAGACACAAATGGTGGAAAAGGTTCTAATCCCTTTGAAAAATCGATTATCTCCACTCTAACATGCTGCAAAACTCCAATGCTCGAACACATCGAAACTAGGTCAAAATTGAACAAAGAGCCCTCTCCTTAGGGAAACCCTCCAACCTCTTCCTATCATTTTGTGATGTTGCTCGAAGTAAATTTTGTTGAAGTACTACATGTACTCCTAACCAAGAGGGACTCTCCCTAACTTGAACCCATGATCTCTCAATGATCTCCACCTTGAAATTGGTCAGTTGAAATTGATTAAGCCAACCCATTAAGCCATAGATATGTGTGTGTATCTGTGTGTGTCTGTGTACACACACACACACACAAATATGTATATATACATATATATACACACTCGTGTGTGTGTGTGTGTGTGTGTGTGTGTGTGTGTGTGTGTGTGTGTGTGTGTGCGCGCGCGCATGTATTCCGAGGAAAAACTCATGGAATATATAGATGGAGGGAAACTCAATTTATATCCATAATATAAGTTGGTAACCTTAAGGGACCCGACTAGATTTAAACTTGTGACTAAAGGCCTCCTCGTCAACAACATTCCTAGGGTGGTTGGTTCTACAAATTGGTGTAACACTTGTCTCTATTTAATATAAGTAAAACCCCATGAGATCACCCCCTCTCCCTATAATATTTTAATGGAGGGCGGATCAACTACTAACCATAATAATCATTAACAACCCCAAGGGACTTGACCGAATTTGAACTTGTGACCTATGTCCTCACATCAACAAGATGCCTTGGGAAGATGGTTAAATCAACTGAGATAACCTTTAGAGTTTGATGGGTTTAAGATTCAATAACAAATACACTCAAACATATATCAAGCGACATTGGGGTTTGCAACCAAGAAACCCCTAGAGGGGGAATTTTGTTCAACCAATCCATTCCTGTGTGTGTTTCTATTGTACAATAGGTATATTTATATGGAAGGTGACTATAATGAATATCCCATATTTAAGATATTTGGTTCAACCATTTCCATAACTATCTCCACAAATCTATCCCTTAACATCTTAATTGATTATATGAGATCCTCGTCCCTAACTTCTCTCTTTTGTACTCGACATTGCTTCATACATAGAATTTTTATGCATAATCTGCTTCATTAACATGTTAAAATGTATTCATCATATATCACAAGTAGTAATTAATCCTTTATACTCCCCCTTAATGAATACTTGTGATCCGATTCTCATTTCTTCCAGTTCTTAAATATTTGGCCCTTTAATTGGTCTTGTAAATCTTCTTCGAACTTTTGCAATATTGTATCTTTTGTCATTTACAATCTTCATCTTTAGTCTTCTTCATTGTTCATCTTTAATCTTTTTTGGTGTTCATTTTGTACCTGCAAATCATCGTGTTTGTTTAAGTCCATATAAAAAAGTCACCATCCATTAGAATAAATGGGTTTCCATCTACTAGTTCTCTAGGAAAAATTTCCTCATACATGGTTTAGAAACAATTATTGAATCACAAACTTTTTTCACTCCCCCCTGCATCATCATCAATCATCATCTTGAGTTTTCTTTGGTTTAACTTTAACCACATCCTGGGTTTTTGTGGGTTACACTCAACCATTATAATTCTCAAGTGTTTTTTGGCTTACCACAAACCATTCATTACACCAAATGGTTTTGGTTGACCACAAACCTTCATTTGTCATGACAAATGGTTTTTGGTTTACCACGAACTATCAACAATGAAGTTATGGGAGAATATTTCACTTATCAAAGCTTATAGCCATTGCATCATCATTTGTCTCGGGTACATATAATTTCAAATACATTTTCATTTGAGGCTAATCTATTCCTTTTACAAACAATGTAGGACCATGACCATCTTCTTTTCCATCATAAAAAACATTACCAAGGAGAATCATCCAACTTCTTACGGATTTCACTTTCCATGGATTCACTCCTCAATTTTTAAACATATGATATTATTTTTCACCGTTTATTCTTACCTTGCTTATTATTGCTTCTTTTCATTTTTTTCTTTTGTTGGTTCATGTTTCTTGGATTTCCACTTGCCACTGCATCTATTGTTTGTGCTCAAGTTTCCATGTCCATTCTTCTTTCATCTTCATTGCTGCCTTTCACCATCCTCTTCTATCTTCTATCATCTTCTTTCACTTATTCTCTCATGTTCTTCTTCTTCAATCTTGTCAAATTTTGCCTCTTGTTTCACTTCATAATGAGTTTTCCTCCTTCATTTGGTTTCTTCTATCATCCTTGCCATCTACTTCTTCTTTTAGCATTTACTTTATGTACCTACATAAATGTTGTTTATTGGAGTGATATCAAGGTCCAACAATACTACTTATGACCTTGTCTTGGAAAACTTAATTAACATATCATGGCCATGATTTTGCATCACTTAAACTTGGCTTGATATTTGACTTTGGATCACTTACCTCTGGCTTCGATTCTAACATTAACTTGAATTTACTAGCTTTGTCTTAAAAACTAACAATAAAGATTTAATATCACGGACTTTGCATGACTCTCTTACCAATTACAACTCAATACCAATAATCTTGACTTAGCAACTTTCCTAATTCAGTTGGACTCTTTACATCAATAAACTCCATCTCGACTTTGACTTTCAATGTGGCTATGCAAAGATTTCATTACATATCCAAGACTCTTTCAACTCACACTTGGGCATGGCTTGAGATTAAATTGTCTTGATTTTGACTCTTACATCAATATAATCTCATGCAATGACTTAACATCGCCATTAACATTGACTTTGACTCTGACAATGAGAACATTCTTTTCACTCAAAATGGACACTTTACAAACTACATCCATCTTCAAATTGACCATCAATTACAAAAAAGAGTTAAATAACCCATGTATATAATAAAAATATATATTCTTCAATTCTCTCTCTTGGTATTTTGACCATATCCAATGCAATTGTCATTTACAAACAAAGGTACCCTATGACAAAACACATTAACTCTCAACTTATAAATTTATAAAAGAGAAACAATTTTACCATGGGAATAACAACACATCCACCATGCACTTTTTAGTTTCCAACAATTACCATTGCCAATTCCAACAATTACTTTGGGAATTTTGACCATGAGAATGTAACCATAACCATTAAATTGTGCCCACCAAAATCAATCTCCCAAGCAACGTCCATCTTCATTTGCTAACTTATAAAAGAGAAACAATTTTACCATGTGAATAACAACACATCCACCATGCATTTTTTAATTGTCAACAATTACCATTGTCAATTCCAACAATTACTTTGGGATTTTGAACATGATGATGTGACCATAACCACTAAAATTTGCTCGCCAAAATCAGTCTCCCAAGCAGTGTCCATATTCATTTGCTAAGTTGTTATGTGATAATTATTCCTTGCAAAGAAATTAACCTCTTGTTACTTGAAACCATTAAAAATCGCCCCTTTGTTTTTTGTTTGTTGTTTGTTGTTTCAATTTTAATATATGCACATTGTGTTCGGCTTCCTAATTTAGCATAGTAACATCCATGGATGTTTCTCTCTTTTGGGAAGGAAATATTTGTGAACAAGTCACAATTTAAAGCAGTTTATAGCAAGCATGTATCTTCTTCTTTTTTACATCAATACATACACCAAATTTTTTTTAACCATGATTAAGCTTTGTTATGTCAATATATATCACCCTTGTGCAAAGCCTATCACAAGGTGCAAGACAAGTGTAACTTTGGAAGTATTTTCCACTATCACCTTAGCAATTTCTTCTCTCGTTTTAGTGAAGGATGGATCCAAAACAAGGGAGGCTTCCCCAACAACCTCAAGGAATCCCATAGCAAGATTGAATCAAGTCTATGTTCTCCTATATTGCTTACTCAAACATAACACCATAAGGTTAAGGTTATCAAGGCAAGGGCAAGGTGGTTTAATGAAGTAGCTTTCATATTTTCATGTATGAAGTATCTTGAACAATTAATGATATTAACCAAGTCCAAAAAAGTCAAAGAAATGCCCAAAACACTACAAATCAAGAAGAAAGATATAGTTGTCATAAAACTTGTATTTAAAGATGATTACTTCATAAATTTACCAAGTTACAAAAATAGAAACAAAACAACCCCTTAAACAAGTATGCATGCAATGAATTAGGGTTTAAAATCATAGACTATGCTAGGATTTCATAAACAAACACTTGTTAAAATGATAGGTGAATATAATAACTC
Organism: Picea mariana; assembly: GCA_032191745.1. Classification (NCBI taxonomy): domain Eukaryota; kingdom Viridiplantae; phylum Streptophyta; class Pinopsida; order Pinales; family Pinaceae; genus Picea; species Picea mariana. Next base: position 71,950 of record JASDQU010738702.1, read on the forward strand.
CAATAATGTAATACGTTAATCCCTAGAGGGATGAAAATCAAACCAACAAAGCAATGAATTATGAAAAGGTACACTCATCGGGTGAAAGATGTCAATAAACCTTAGATGTCAAGCTAGAAGGTGACTAAAAATTGAAGGGATATTGTCATAAATCCTAATCTAACGATAAATTAACAAAGGATAGGGGAAATAAAGGTTTACAACTTGAAACAAGGGAGAAATACTAGTGTCATCTTGTTTCCTTGGGCATGTAAAGTCAAATCATGCACTTTCTTGGAGACCAAAGGTGAAAGAAAAACTTAAGGGTAAAACCCTATGCTAGTCCTCTACAAACCCTAGGTACTTATCCCTTAAAATGGAAAATTACAATCTTCAACAAAAAGATTACAAGGGAAGATATTCCACTAAAAACGCTCATGGGGTTTCAAGACAAGGTTTATTCAAGAAAAATACAAGATAACATGAAATATCACCACTTTGATAAAACATTCACTTAATACATCCAAGAAATAAACCAACATATACTTAAGAAGAGAACTTACTAGATAAATCAATGATGAACATCATCTCCAAGATAAGGTGCATAAGTCATCCATAGTGAAATAGAAGAAAGAAGACATAAGTAGAAGTGATTCTCCACAAGTTGTGTTATGATTTACAATGAGTAACTCTCAAGAAAATTTATGAAGTAATCATCTTTAAATACAAGTCTCTCTCTCTCTCTCTCTCTCTCTCTCTCTTCAACCCCCAAAAAAGCCTCTGAAACAATAATATAATGCTAAAACATGAAAACATCCTCTAAAAGTGCGGCCACGCATGTGAGTGTAGAAGGCCAAAAGAGGGTGATGTCATCTCCTCAAGGGGTACAAAACTCCAAAATTCATGTCTCTCTCCCAAAAGGTGCAAATCATCATCAAATTTCCTGCCTCCTCATCAAGAAATTATCATCGCCTCATGCACAAGGTGCCAACTCATCATTCAAATGTTAGGTCATCTCAAGCAAACATCAAATCATCCTCAAGCATGATGTCATCCTTTACATGTGCAATGTCCTAGCCTCTAAGTGTGACATCATCATGGAAAAGGGATCCACAACCTCTCCAAAGAGGTGTACCATCCTCGTCAATGGAAATGGCATCCATCCAAACCCTAAAGTCCTCAGAGGGGTGCAACGTCCAAGGTGTGGGCTTCATGTCCTCTGAGTGACATGTTAGGTTATATATGCAACATCCTAGATCAAGTGTGCAACATCCAAGGTGTGGGATTATTTCCCTATGAGTGACACATCAAGATGTATATGTAACTTCTTAGCTCAAGTGTGTAATGTCCCAGGTCCAGGAGGTGCATGAGGATGTCAAGAAGCAGTGCATGAGGGTGTCAAGAAGCAAGACAAGTCATCATATGACCCAATGCTCATCATTAAGGGTGCAAAAACCTCCATACAGTGTGTAACTTTCTCCATGAAATATGAGAGAAACATCAAATCATCTTCCAAAGGAACATCTCAAGGGGTGAATCATCATCAAGCAAGGGATCAAAGAATAAAATTAGACCAACCATCATGGATAGAAGAGTCATTAGAATCATAAAATGTAAGTCACGGTTTAATACAAAATCCATGTAAGCAATTTACACTAGGTATCTTCTTTGAACTTCACACGAGCTTAAGACTTTATGAAATTTTCCAAGTTTAGGTATGGGATGACCATCACAAGAACCATTAGGTGAGTTAGTACCCAAGTATAGGAGTAGTTCCCGAGAAACCCATCAAAGTGTGAGTATGAGTGAATGGTATGACATGGGGGTTTACTTCACGGACACATTGTCATTAACCTGAAAGGTCACGTGTGAGGTCCACCCCTATCTTGTCTTTTGATGTTCATTAATTGCTTTGCAATCCCCTTTTCAGGTTTACGCATTTATTACATTGGGATTTAATTAAGTCCTTTTCTTTGGATATGCATTCAGTGCATTAGGACTTGGGGTGATGGTCTCATGATGAGGGCGTAGATCTCAAGCTAATATTAGCTCTTGATTTATCATTTATATCCCATTATTCTTTTGCATTTTGAATTTATAATATTCTCTTTTCAATCTTTCTTACCAGTAGCATCAACCTCAGGCATTCAAGCCCCTTCTTCTTGTAGGAGGATGAAGTACAGATTATTTTGGGATACATGTAACAACCATTTCCAAAAGATAGGACAACGAGAGGAATATAGGTGAAAAATATTAAGTATGGAAGGAAATGGTATGTTACCCATATCAAGGCCTCACGGTAGTACTTGTTCCCCAAGAGTGACAACACTTGACTAGGACACATAGGATGGACACCAAGTTGATAAAAGGAAAAATACATAACTCATGAATCATTATCTCACTTCAACCTATGATCATCACTTAAATTCATAATGCATTAAAGTAACACTTTGTATGAAGCAATGTCTAATGTACCTCATGTGTGTTGGACCGCCACCATCAAATGGACTTGTTGATCAAGTGAATGAGTTGAGCAATGATGAGGGAGAGGCATCTAAAGGGCTACTGTCTGTGGATAATGTTATTTATCATCTCTAGGATCGTTGTCTGCAATGTGGATCATGAAGAATGATCTCCTCTGGTTACCCCAAGGTGAGAGGGGGTAACAAGCTCAATTTGAAACTAGCATATTGTTATATAACAACGAGCTTTCCCATATTGAGCAATCTACATAACTAAGGATAGGCAGTGTCAAGTTTTGTGAGTTGATAGTAGTGGACCATAAATGTTGAATGCTCAATTTGAATGTAACTTTTGTATGTGGGATGTGTGGACTATGGATTTATGCATTTGGATTGTGGGATGCATGATTCACTCTTGTCAAGCAATCTCAAAATATGAAATTTCTTTAGTCATCTTTCGAGGTTTATTTCTATGTAGTTGCTTCAGACAAATAATACCATATAGAAGTTGAAAAGAATACCAAGACTCTTAATTATAATTTCCTCCATAGATGGCAGATATCATCCTAAGTGCCTGCATCCCATATTGTAAAGTTCAAGTTCTTAAACTTGACTATCTCTAAGTGGAAATGTATCGTGGGCACAGTTTTCACATACTCCTCGATTTGAGATTGTATAGAATAGTTGTTTTACTTGGTTCATCTAATCAATATCCGAACCTCCTTGTCTCTGCAAGAGATGAATTTTACTAATGCCTTGGTTGTTTCATTGCCAAAAATATTTTCCACTACTTCTTATCTCTGCTAATTCATTCCTCAGAGATATTTCCTTATCACAAGGAAAATAGTATCAAAATACTCAGAGGCCTCAATACCTATACTCCTCCATATTATAGATCTACACATGGAAATTAATGCTAGTGATGTGCATGTATCTCATAAATATTTGGTGGAATTCTCCACCAATCTCGACAATTGGTTTGAAAATGCCTTTTACACCATGGCTCTGATAACAATTGTTGGGTTCAAGAGTTGATAGCAAATACATTCAAACATGGGACATTGAAGTTCACATTTAAGAAACCCCCAAAGGGGAAATTCTATTCAATCAATCCATTTCAATGTGTGCTTGATTTTATTGTACAACAAGTATCTATATATAGAATAGGTGACCATCACAAAACTTAACAAATCCTTGATCTCTCAAATGATTTTATGAGAATCTCATCCCTAACTTCTCTCTTTTGTATTCATCATTGCTTCATAGTTAGAATTTTATCCATACTCTACTTCTTTAAGATATTACAATGTATTCATTGCATATCACACGTAGGAGTTAATCCTTCAAGACTATATATATATATATATATATATATATATATATATAAGGAAGGTATGTTCCCCACATTTATGGATGACATATATGTATATATCTCTCTCACACACATGTATATTTCCAGGTGATATATCCCTTGGAAACCTCATGGGAAATTCCTCTCATTTCATTGATGGTATCCAGGGTAAACCCTAGACTCTTTGGGACATAAGGCTAAGTCAAAAACTCATGGATATATCATATATATATCATAAATAAATGGCTCACTGAGAGGAAACATGTCACAAAGTGGGATTTGAGCTCAAGTGGGGAGGGTAATAATTGTTCCTCACAACCACTCGAGCTACACCCAATTGACACAAATACATATATTATACATGTATATGTATATGTGTCAATACAAACACACACACACACACACACATGTATATATATTTATGTGCATGTATATGCATATATGCATGTATATGTATATGTGTCAATTGGGTGTAGCTTGAGTTTTCATGAGAAATAGTTGTTACCCTCCCCACCCACATTCAAATCCTACTTTGTGGCATGTTTTCTCCTAGTAAGTCAGTTCTTGGTGAGCTATATATGATCTATCCATGAGTTGTTGACCTGACCTTGTGCCCTGAAGAATCTAGGGCTTACCCTAGGTACCATCCTCAAAATGATGGAAGTGATTAAGAGGTTTCCCCCGAGATATATCACACACACACACACACCTCATGGGATTCCACCCTCTTCTATGAATATCTAGATAGAATGTGGTTCATTTGCTAACAACATTAGTGGTTGTAAAGCATGACTACGCAGTAGTTCGTGAAAATGGAGCAGAACTACATTTAGTTTTTTAAATTTCCTCAATGTTTCGATCCATATTGTTGGATAATCCTTGGGAGTCTTATTATACTCAAAGGTCAACTATTCAAAGCTTACCTTATAAATATAAAAATGCAGAGTCTAATTGAAAATAACCTACAATGTTTATTAAAAACCCTCGTCGGATATGAGAAATTATTAATTACTTCATTCATATATTTATGCCTTTAATTATGAAGAAGGTGTAAAAAAAGCTTCCAAGTTTCACTTATTTTGGTGCCTACATCTCAATTGAGACTTTCAGGGTTCATTTTTATTTCCACTTTCTCGCTTATCTTCCTCTCCATATGGTGTTCCACTTTGGCTATGATCATGTCTTTCTCCAAGCATATTTGGTGGATAGTTTATAAGAATGTTCAACTAAGGTTGACTTTTTAAATCTATCATGCCTCAAATACACACTATGTTCTTTTAACCTGACTTCCATGGATCTACCTAGCTCTCCTATATAAACTTTACTACACGAGCAAGGGATGGAATATTCTCCTTTATACGACCCTGGTTTGATTGGATCCTTTATGGATTCCACCATTTGTTGGATGGTGTTGGGAGGGGAGAAGGTGACCTTGATGTTTCTTTTTCTCAAGATTTTTGTTATTTTGTATGTAGTTCCCTTTATATAAGGTAAGAATATCTTTCTCCCATCCCTAGTCCCTTATTTTTKTTCTCTTCTCACAAGAGGTTCTCTAAATTTCACAACAATCTTGTTGAATTATTTGTTGTCATAGCCATTCTCTTTAAATACCTTTGATAGGTGTTCAATATCTTGTTCTAAGTGTTCTTTATTAGAGATCCTTAAGGCACAAGTCACCAAAGTGTTGATTACACCAATATTTTGAGGAGGGTAGTGGTGAGAGTTTGCATGTAGGTACATATTTGTGTGCATATTTTTATGATAAACACTTTGTAGTGGAGGTTTTTACGGAACCTCCCTGAAAATTTTATCTTTTCTTAGTTTATAGTAGAGGTTTTTAGTAGAGGCGGGTGGCTGAAAGTTTTTGCGGAGGTTTTTTTACCAGTTCACCTATAAAGAACATACGCCTCGGTGCACATATAAAAATGACACCCCCATGCTTAACTGTTCAGAAGAATCTTCATACGTTATAATAATAAAAAAACACTAAATAAAGTGCCTCGGTGTCGTTGAACATTACGACCCGATGTGTATCCATGTCATCAGGTGCATCGCGGTAGGGTAAATAATTTTTTTTTACCAAACCGATTTTCATTCTTACACTCCATCCCATGCTTCCAAACTCTCAAGCAAGCATCGATGCTCACTCTCCTTCCAAGGATGCCCTATTTTCGGTGCTCTACAACGAGTTCAATAACTCCACTAGTAAATTCCACACATTTCCAAATTTTGGAAATTACCATGAATTTTCATTTCCTCTCAATGATGGAGCCATGCTTCCTCAGGACATAAGAGTCCAGGCAAATTGTTTATGACCTTCCCATTTGCATTTTCATCCGATTCAAATTTGAATCTGGCTTGAAATTCAGTTTTTTTTTTTTTTTCATGAACGATTCATCTTGCCCTAAAGAAATGTGTCCTATGTGTAAATTCATAGCACCACCATTGGTGGGTAGAATATAATAGTACACATCGATGTCGTTCAAATAAAAGCACCACAATTAATTTTAAAAAATAAGCATAGCGGTGAGTCTTTTGTGACGCCCCGTTACCGATGCATTAAATAAGACAACGCACCACTAACCAATATGTCAGTGCTTTGGAAACATCGGAGCACTGATGTGTTCAATTGAACCAAACACGACGTTAAATTTTCATCCCATAAAATTTAGCGTAGTGGTGCGCCCATGTTAACAAATGCACCGGTGTTATTATAAGAATTGCACCGGTCAAAATAATGAATGAATCTGCATGGAGGGACTTTTCGTCAGACACCCCATTACCAATTATATATACAACACAATGAACCGCTAAACAAAACCACAGTGATCCAATAACACGGTAGCACTGATGCGTTCACATAAACACATCACACTGCTTAACTTGTAATAAAACAATTTAACCTAGTGGTGCCCCTAGATCCAAAAAATGCACCAGTGTTGTAAAGAGCATGACATTGGGCCAAATGTTTCACAAAATAATAGTGCAGTGCATCTTATGGGACACACCGCTAAAATACATGGCAGTGTGAGAAAAAACGTGATCCACTGGTGCATAAACTGTAACGGTTCGCACTGGTATCATTCGAAGAAAAGCACCGTGGTAAATTTTAAAAAATAAACATAGCGGTGCATATTTCATGATTCCTCATCATCGATGCGTTATAGAAGACAATGCACCACTAAAAAACATGTCAGTTCTCTAAGAACACTTGCACATTGGTTCTTTTGATTTAACAAAGCACACCACTAAGCTCACAGACCATAAAATTTAGCGTGGCGGTGCGTCCATGTTAACCAAATGCATTGGTGTAGTTTAAAGAACCACACTAGGAAAATATTGAATGAATTGGAATACCAAGGCGTCTCATTGGAAGCCCAGTTACTAATTCTCTATACAACACAATGCACCACTAAACAACATGTCGGTGCTATGGGAACTCTAGAGCTCCGGTGCATTTAATTGAAAAAATCACATCGCTAGGTTTACAGAACAAAAAATTTAGCATAGTTGTGCGTCCATGTTAAGAAAATGCACCAGTGTTATTAAAGCAACCGCACCAAGAAAAATATTGAACGAGTTGACATATCGGGGCGTCTGGTAGGACGCTCCCGTTAATAGTGCTCTATACAAGACAACGCATCACTAAACAAAATGGAGGTGTTCCAATAACATGGTAGAACCGATGCATTTGTATTAACATATCACATCAGTTAATTTGAAAAAAAAAACAATATAACCTAGCGGTGCCCCTACGTCCAAAAAATGCATCGGTGTTGTAAAGACCACAACACATGGCCAAATATTTCACAATTTAGCTACATGATGCATCTTATGGGATGCACCACTAAAATATTTGTCAGTGTGACAATAAATGTGGAGCACTGGTGCGTGATTGTAGCAACATCAAATGCAGGTGTTGTTTTTCTAGTATAGAGCACCAAGAGAGGTGTGTAGTGACTGCTTTAGGTGCACCAATTACTTTTCTACATTTTTTTGCAAACATAAATTATTGTTAGTTTTTGTTAAATACAAGTTGTTGATATATGTGTGTGTTTTATAATTTTAATTAATTATATATATGTGTGTGTGTGTGTGTGTGCCTAAAAATATTTATATGTGAATCAAAGACGATGACAATGAGAGGAGCAACAACAGTGGGTCAAAATGTACACCTTTGTATGTGAGTGGGAGGCCCGAAGGAGGGAGAGGAAGCTATCCATTCTCCCTATTACACCATAGATAGATGTTATTTTGAGGGATGTTGGCCTCCTCAAGTTTTATGAAGAGGGTACATCCCTCATGGGGAACTCTCCATTGTTACAACAATTGATCTATTGTTGGGATCATGTTCGAAAACCATTCATGGTCAGTCCTAATCTGTGGTATCGGCCCACAAATAAGGATGCTTATTTCATCACTAGGTTGTCTAAGAGGGGGGAGGTTTAGCCCCAATTCCTTGATCTACCACCTGGTGTTGTAGGAAAGACCCAACTGGCATATGTGTTGAGATATGTTAGTTTGGATATTCTTTTCGCTTCGAGATTCCATTTTCCTAGTGGTTAGATGTGGATGAGTTCATTTCATAGCAAGGAGGTTAGGTGCCTATGTCTTATTATGGCACTGTCACACTTTACCTTTGATGGGAAGCACATTAGTTTCCATTTGATATATTATGTAGATAGTTTAGTGCAGAGGCCCCGATTGATTAGGTGTGCAAAGATTTTTTTGAGATAGTTTTGTTTTGCGTCGGATCGTTGTCGCATCGTTTTATCTAGGAGGAGATTCTTCCCATTCACGTCAGAGTTAAATTATTTTTTGAGAGGGTTCATGCCCCTTGACTAGGAGTACCCCACTTTCCTCCTAGGCCAATGTTTGATGGGTGTATGCACATGTGGGAGTAGTTGTTTCCCGAGAGGGGGCCACCAGAGTGGTCGTGTACTCCAATTGGTAGGGAGGTATGTGATTTCTTGGTTGGAGAGGGCAATCATGTCCTCAATGTTGTATAGTACCCATACACGGGGATGGATTAGAGAGGATGTCCAAACATCCTATTTATAGCAGTTGTGCCACCAGTTGAGAGAGGTAATATTATCATTATGTTTTGATAAATCTAGTTGCATATTTTTATGTCTTATTTAATGCACATGTAATCTATTGTAACATTTTGTTTCAATTATCTTATTTTTATTATCTATTGTTTTGCAGATATTGACACATATGTTGGGGATAATTCTCTCCAATGAGATGAGGAGATGGAGGTTGCAGAGGAGCAACCTGTAGTACATAGACCCCACATGCCACACAGGCCAGATCAAAGGGTCTGGATAGAGGTGGTGGATTTCCTATGTGGTGTTATGGTTAGTCATGGAGTGGTACCCTCACTAGTTCGAGACATATTACAGGTACCAGAGCTGTCTACGATATGGCCGACTTTGTCTCGTTCCATGACATCATTGATGCGTCATATTATCGGTGTTGTCAACCTCATCGAGAGGTTGAGGGATCTTGCTCGTGGTGTTCATGATTCTACTCCATCTGCTTCATCAATAGACCGATCCAAATCCTCTACTCCACCATATGGACCTCCTCATCCTGTTCCAACTTCTTCTCCACATGCGCCTGCACCATCCATCGATCCTTATGCTTTCCTTCCACATGTGTCTACACCATCCACATCTGATTCTCCTGCTTTCCCTCCACATGTGTCTGCACCATCCACTGATCCTCTTGTGCCTTCCCCTCCACATTTGTATGCACCATCCACGTTTGATCCTCCTCCTCCTCCCCCTCCACATGTGTTTGCACTATCCACCGATCCTCTAGCTTCTCCTCCACATGTGTCACCATCCATCGATCCTCCTCCTCCACTTGTCTCACCATCCACTAATCCTTGTTATTCTCCTAATCCACATGTGTCACAATCTTTTGATGCTTTGGACACTATGTTCACATCGAGTATTGTTGCATAGGTTGATCTTGATGGAGACACATTTGATAGTGTACCTTTGACATTTTTTTTTGACATAGGTACCGATAGACTCTCTACCTCTGGTAGTAGAGACACTGATGCATCTAGCTCTAGTGGTGGACCTAGCTAGTAGTGGTACTAATTGACATGTATATTGATTGTTTTATATTTGGTTTGAGATCTTATATGACATGTTTATTGCAGATTTTGTTGAGATGTATGTTTGACATATATATATTGATATATATATCACTCATGTATATTATGTTTTTCATATAATGTTGTGGTTGTTGTTGTTTGATTTATAAAATGCATTATGAGTATGCTAATAATTAACATTATTAATGATTTATCTGTTTTTAAATTAAATTTGAGATGTATCGCTCATTTAAATTTATAGTTGTCATATAATGTTTGACTTTACTATTATGAAATCGTTTAATTTGCATTGTGATTGCAAAAGGTTATAACCATTAATGTCATATAATGTTTAACTCTTCTTCAAGGTGAATTGTTTGTTGTCCATCAAGATACAATATGTTGATTAAACATGTTTAGAAACAAAAATACTTAGATATGACGAGTAAAATGATTGTGATTTGAATAATCATGTCTTTTCATATATTGTAATAATAACATTATAATATAATTATTTACTAATAATGATGATGAGGTAATAGTAATGTTAATTTTTAAATTTTTGTTATTCAAAGCTTACACGACAAAGTTATAATATAATTGTTTACTAAAATCACAATTATTGTATTTTATTATATTTTAATTTTTCCAAAGATTTTATTGATTTATATGAAATTTATTTAATTAAATTTAAAATATCAAATATAAAGAATAATAATAAATTTTATCTATACACTTTCAATGAAATGGTTTTATAATTTTTTACTCTATTACTAATTTTATGAATCTTCTATTAAAAAAATATGTAAAAGTATGTAAATATTAGTTGAATCTTCTATTAAAAATATATGTTAAGTAATGTATTTGGTTGATTTTGTATTAAAATGTATGCAAATATAGGATTTGGTAAATGAATGAAAATTTTCTTTGAATAATTCCTCCTACGAAATGTTATTTTTTCATCTATTTTAATAACAAAGTTATAATAATTGTTCATTAAATTTATAATAGTTATATTTAATAATTTTTTATTTCAAAATTATAATTAATTAAATTTAATTATTAAATATGAAAATGAATTCATTAATAATAATGAGTTTCAATCTTTGGCTTCCATGGTAACAATTTATATCCAAACTTTATAGGGTTGGATTATATGCATGGAAAACTTTAGAGGCTAAACTTCATGATTTGTCTTGTTTTCTTTTAAAAATAATTTGCTAATTTCTATTTTTTTTAATTATTCACCCAAATTCTATTATGAGATAAAATTATTTTACTCTATAAGATGTCAATATTTTCTAAAAAATATACAAATACTTAGAAATTGAAATACATTTAGAAGAATATCACCAAACATTTTATAATTAATATTTTAAGAATTAGTAAAAATTGACAAAGGTTTCTATAATTTTAGATAAGTATGGATCCTTTAAATTATCCTTAATTGCGACTAGCCTCTAGAAAAAGACTCTTTTAGAATCTCCATGTTCTTCCTATATTGACACTTATTTCAAGGAGAATGCAAAAAGAATGATTAATATAAGTTTATATGATTGGAAAACTAAAGGATGGGGTGGAATAGGTGAAGGCCATATTAGTTGCACTAGTTAAGGTTGGGAATGCCATCAAAGTTGGTAATGCCAACACCACAAGTGTGATTCCGAAACTCATAGATTTTGCACAAAGTTATTTTGTTGGAATTGTCCTTAGAAGTTCCATCAAAGTAGTGTATATTTATTTGGATTTTGAATTTTTCAAAAAATAAAAAATTTGAAGTTTGACTTTTTAATATCATCATTATTTAAAATAAATCTTTACTAATGTATTATATGAATACATCACCAACTTTGTGATATTTAAAATATATATATAATTTAAAATAAATCTTTACTAATGTATTATATGAATACATCACCAACTTTGTGATATCTCAATTAATGTTTAGTAACTCAAAGGTTAACATAAAGATATGTTAATACAATACAACATAAATTTGCTATAATAAACAATAAATATGACAATAAAAATATATCAAAACCACATCTTATGCTTGTGCTATTTAATGTATTTTCAATATGGTGGTTGTAAATTTGGTTGTTAATTTTTCATATCCAACATTATAAAATGAAGATAAAGAAAACATAATTGACCATTATAGATACCCATAATAAAATGACACATCTACAATATAAATGTTGAAACAAAGCGTTTACATATCAGTCTTCTTTTCCCTCACCTGATTATCTTCGTGGCTTGGATTTATAACATTGTTGTTTCCAAAAAGATGTTTAGATCTCGGATCATGTCTCGGTACGAACGACCAATTCCCATCCAATGCATCTTGGTAAAAACAATACTTGGTTGCAATGTTTTGGGAAAACACAAGGCTCTTTAGTTTCAACCCACATTGTTTTAGAGTTAATACATATTATCCCACTATCACGATCTTCCTTTACATTTATTCGATCAAAGGTATCCCACCACTTGCAACAAAAAAGTAACACATTGAAAAGATGAGAAGTCCACTTGCATGATCTCTTGTGTATTTCAAATGTAACCTAACTTTCCCACTATCATGTTTTGATCATGGTGGCTAGTATGACCAGATTGGTCAAGCTCAACCTCCACTCTGTAATGTTGTGTAGTGTGTCCATCATCAACATTCTTAGTGTGAAAATGATGTTCATATCCCATTTCCTTATTTTCTCTTCCAAACAACACGACCCATCGTCGTGTTGCCTCTGCGTTGTAAAGAAAATTTTTATTGATGACATCAATTTCTAAATTCGATAATGTATACATTCAAGACGAATAACATAAGATCAAATATATATTATAAAATTCAATGTAAACAATTGCTCTGTACTAAATTAACAAAACACAGGTCACTTACTCTTTATCAAGTGCCTTTTTTCCATTCGTTTGGAGTAACTCCCCTTCTTTATGTACTCATTGGCATAATAGAATGACTCGTATACTATGTACCGCTCTGCCATATAGCCCTTTAGTTTTTTTGTTTCCCGAACAAACCCTTTCAATTTTTTCATGTACATCTCTGAGAAGAAAATCCAACGACATGAGAACACCCCAACTAATTCAAACTCGTCAGGTAGGTGAATCAGAAGATGGAATTGCAAGTCCATAAGACTCGTGGGAAGTTCCTTCTCAAACATACAAACAACCTTAGCTATATCTCAGAGCCACCATGGAATGTTAGCCATATGAATTTCCTTTGATGTGATTCAATGCACAAATGTAGATAATTTTGATATGGCACATCGCAGGTCTTGGGGGAAGTCATGTTTCACACAACCATGCACAAGAAAAAGATAATGGCACTACAAAATAAACACACACATCATTACTTGTCATAAAATTATCAATGCATAACATATTTTTACTAATAGTATAGAAGAAGAATCATGTATTCAACATACATACCCTTGGAAGGTTCATATGGTTATGTGATTTCAACCCTGACAAATTCCCTTATACAGTGAAGCAACGTTGTAGAGTCGACCCATATAAAGAAGGTGCCTTCACACCCAATATAAAATCTTTTTCCATAGAAAAATCATCTTTCTTCAAATCCATGGGACATCACCTTCTTTAAAAGAGCAAGAGGAACCAACCTCTCCCTAGTTTCTTTTCTTGACTGATGTCTTTTTTTAGTATTTGAAGCAATAAGTTCTCTCCTAACAACCAATGTGTCGCTTTTATTCAATATGCATGCCAACATAAAGAAGATGAAACATTTTTTAATATATTCATGGGATATAGTATGTGACCAATCTTAAGATGCTCCTAATATGGAAGCTCATAAAATACAGATTTGTTTTTCATCCCAAAGGGAATTTTCTCAACATAGGTGTCAAAAAGTTCAAGATCATCAAACACAGTGTTGGAAAAAACAGGACCATGGAGCAATAAAATAAAACAAATGCGGAAACAAAACACAGAAGATACACAATACAATAGAGACACAGATTTACGTGGTTCACCCAGTGTGGGCTACATCCACTAGAGAAATTTCCAGGTCCTTCCTTTATTATTATTCAGCATGTGAAGGGATACAACCTACAACAAACCCGTTGTAACTTCCTCTTCTTTCTCTCACAGTCTCCTATCTCATAATACAATATTCACCATCAACCATAGCCGCAATAAATTTCCCTCATAAAAGAGGGTTGTCTTCTAGGGAAAAAAACCCTAACATAATCTCTACCATTAGATATGCGACCTTAAAATGAACGGTCTAGATTTACAATGAAATTACAATATACATTTACAAGGCAATTTTTCCTTCGGGGGATTCGCCCCCGAACCCCGTAGAGGGGGTACCCCCCCTCTGCACTCCCCCGCGTGGAAGAGTGTACATACTTCTGGGGTGTAAATACTTCATGGGGTATAAACACAGCTGAAAGTAAAAGACCTCTGAATCAGGAAGATAATCAGGCTCCACAACCAACAATCTCCCACTTGGAGACTGATCTCAACAAATCCACCGCTATTGTATATGCTGGACTCTGAACCTTCTTGGACCTGGAAAATTTCTCATCTTCATCTTCATTCTTGAAGACCAACTGAAACTGAGAAGGAACTCAGTTACTCCTTGGTTACTCCCTTTGTTAACATGTCTGCAGGATTCTGGCTAGTGTGTATATTTTCCAACTTCAAATGTCCATCTTCCAAAGAGGATCGTATGAAGTGGTACCTCAACTGTATATGCTTAGTATTTGAATGGAAGGTTGAGTTCTTTGCAAGGTGAATGGCACTCTGACTGTCACAGTACAACCTCTTGTTCTCCTGCTTCTTTCCCAATTCCTCCATAAACCTCTGTAACCAAATCATCTCTTTACTAGCCTCTGTAGTAGCAACATACTCTGCCTCTGTTGTTGAAAGTGCAACAACCTTTTGCAGTTTCGAAATCCAACTTATTGTTGTTCCACCTACAGTAAAAACATACCCTATGGTGCTCCTCTTGTTGTCTTTATCACCTACCATATCTGAATCAACATATCCCCGTAGAAAAGTGTCTGAACCTCCAAAACATAATGCATGAGTAGTAGTACCTCTCAAATACCTGAGAATCCACTTTACTGCCTCCCAATGTTCTTTACCTGGATTGTTCATATACCTGCTCACAACTCCCACTGCATGTGCAATATATGGTCTTGAGAAAACCATTGCATACATCAAGCTGCCAACTGCTGATGAATAAGGGACCCTGGACATGTATTCTATCTCCTCCTGTGTCTTGGGACACATTTCCTTAGCTAATTTGAAATGGTTAGCCAAAGGTGTACTAACTGGTTTTGCATTTTGCATTCTGCATTCTAAACCTCTCCAACACCTTCTATGTGTACTCACCCTAAGATAATGTCAATTTGTGATTTTTCTTGTCTCTTGTTATTCTCATGCCAAGGATTTTCTTTGCAGCACCCAAATCCTTCATCGCAAATGAATTGGCTAATTTCTTCTTGAGCACATTTATATCCTGAATATTAGACCCTACAACAAGCATGCCATCTACATACAATAGCAAGATAATAAAGCTTCCATTTTCTAGTTTTTTAAAATAAACACAGTGATCAGAATGACATCTATTATAACCCTGTTCTGTCATAAACCTGTCAAACTTCAAATACCACTGCCTTGGAGTTTGCTTTAGGCCATACAATCTCTTCTTCAACCTGCATACCAAATTCTCCTTCCCTTTTACCTCATACCCCTACGGCTGCTGCATATAAATCTCTTCCTCCAAATTCCCATGGAGAAAAGTTGTTTTTACATCTAATTGTTCAAGATGCAAATCTTCTACTGCCACAAGACTTAAAATAGTCCTAATTGAAGTCATTTTAACAACAGGAGAAAATATTTCATCAAAATCTATACCTTTCTTTTGTGCAAACCCCTTTACAACAAGTCTAGCCTTGTACCGC